>CM038147.1:21837708-21875562 GCA_021437245.1 Aegilops speltoides | reverse complement strand
CAAGGGCGCAGCTTTTCTTCTTCGAGACGTCGCTCTATGTCTGCTCCTCTACTTCCCCCCTACCCGCCTCTAGGGTGAAAACCCTAACTCTGGTGGGCGGCGGCGGCGTCCTTGACCTTGTGACCTTCCTGAAGGCGTCGCCTTGAGGGCTGAGTGGTAGTGGGCACTATGTGGGTCCTTGTCGGTCGCTGGAGGTGGGCACTGCTTCGGGTGAAACCCTATGATCTGGTCTTCCAGATCGGACGATGACGATACTGTGCTGTTGTTTCTCTCTTGGGAGCATCGTTTGTGGAGCAGTGCTGGATGGCAGAGGCAGGAGGTGGAGCAGCTTCGTCTTGCACAGAGATTTGGTGGAGCTGTCAAGTCATGTCTGACCGACAGGTGCTACGTTGAGTCATGCCTGCTTGGCAGGTGCTACATACGGCAGTCTTCCAGAGTTTTCGCGGCTGGACGGATGAGCGTATGGCGGTGCCGCTGTTGGGCGCCGTGGTGGCGTCGACAGATATCCGGACTGACAAGGATGATGCGGAACTCTCTCTTGGTGTGCATGTGGTGTGCGCGTTAGGTCTGCTGCACCGGCTGTTGGTCCCGATACGTTATGTGGATGGATTGGCGACGACACTGGTTTTAGATATGGGAAGTGAGAGCACTCCACATTATCGAGTTCGTAGGTGTGAGTGGTGGTTTCGGGTGAACTGATGTATGTTTTTGTAAGACCTTTGTGAAATAATTAATAAAGATAGCTACATGCCCCGATTGATGCAGAGGTGGGGGGTTTAACCTCCTCCAAAAAAAAGTTAACATTTAATTTATAAGCAGTAATATGTGAATATAGCTCCTTTTCTTTTCCTTCTATTGGTGTATGCCTGAACGGATGCACATATCTGAATGGGAAAAAGGGCTGCAATCGACATCAAGACAAATCCAATGAAACAAGGTCTGTTGTTCCATGCTTTTATAATGGAAGTCTAGCACTTCATACGATGCACTGTTGCGTTTAAGATTGTCGGTAAATAAGAAATGTCTCAATGTGTGTGTGCGGGAGGGGGGAGTATCTTGGTTGGGAAGAGTCATTTTATTTCTTCCGGTGCGACTCACAGAAATGTTTTGCTAGTAGTATACATACAGACTTGTAAACTTGATCAAACTTTATAACTTATATATAGGACAACCTTATATAATGCTAGGTATCTAATAGTCCATATTTTAACTTAGTCGCGAGTACAATATGCTCCTACTATTTAATTAATAAAGAGACGTGGCGACGAAGAAAATCGCTCTATAAAGGTACAGCCAACGACGCGGCAACGGCACAATTCGATTCAAAACAAGAGTTCCAAAGTAAAGCAGCTCAACTGCGCCAATGGCGGAGCTGGGGGTATTCCTGGGACTTCCCTGGAATACCAAAGAATTTCTTGCAAAAAAAAGTTACTACATGTATTATATATGGTATGAAGGCTGACTTGGTCTTGGCCCAGCCCAAACGCACCACGGCAGCGACGCGAGGCGCCAGACACGAGCGAGCGAGTGTCTGGTCAGGCGCGCGAGGAGCCGACCGCTTGAGCGGGCATCTCCCGATTCCAGATCGAACGAATCTGGCGCCCCCGCCCTATCCTTTTCCCCCAAACCTAGCGCTACCTGAAGGCTTTGGCGGCGGCGAGCGACTCTAGGTCCGGCGGCCGGCCTTCTCCTCCCCCGGTCCCAGTTACCCGCTTCCCCCAGTGCCGGCCATCTCCCTCGGTCCCTCCCCTACCCTCTGCCTCCGGCGTCCGGCCCTCTTCTCCGCGGCTCCGCCAGACGCCAGTGGCCAGTCCGCCAGTGGCCAGTCCGCCTCCGGCCTCCCCAGTACGGCGGCAGTCGGCAGCGCCCGCCCTCCGCCGCCTCCGGCCTCCCCGGCGCGGCGACAACGAGGAGCCAGCAGGTCCGGCCTCCTTTCCTCAACAGTTTGCATCTATTATTTCTCTCTGTTTTGCTGTTTCTAACAAATCTGAATATTATTCAGTGATTGAAACTGAACTTGATTAATTTGCTGCATAAGATAATCAAAGGCACATGATTGCTACTTGTAGAGAAAAACAGCCAACAAAGGCAGAAAACTTGAATGCAAAACAAAACTGCGGTATGGGAAAGGAAAATGCAGTAAACTGAAATTGCAATAATTTCGTCATGTTCATCTTTGGATGTTCTCTTACAGGATTTGCTGCATATAATCATACATGATTTGCTGCTTACTATGAAAATTGAAATGTTTGTCCAATGTACATTAGTCCATGGCACATTGTCACAGTCACTAATTTCCATTTTGTTTATGTGATTGTGATGTAGATGAAGAAGAAGAATGTTAGCATATTTGAAATGTGGGACAAATCTTCAAAGACAAGGAAACTAACTTCTACATCCACACCAACTCCTCTTTCGGTTGAGGTTGAGAGCAATCTGCAGCTAGCACTAGTGCAAACACATGATGAAGCTCTGCAACCGGAGAGGGAGACAACCCCAATTGTAGAAGATGATGAAGCGGTCAATGAAGATGATGAATCAATACCCCAATTTGAAGCGGATTTGGCAGCTCTGGAACGTGATCCTGGCAAGCAACTTCCCATATCTTCGTATCATGCCAATGACCAGGATAGAGTTAGAAGGAGATACATTGACTTGGGTGCTTGTCAACCAAAGGATCATAAGTTTGAGATCAGAGATTTTAGTGGGCATTCCCGTCGCTTATGCTTATGACATACAACTTGAGCTTTGCAATGGTCCGTGGACAAGGATATGATGGGGCTAGTAATATGAAAGGTAATGCTAATGGCCTGAAGAAACTAATTATGGATGAGTCTCCTTATGCCTATTATGTCCATTGCTTTGCCCATCAACTACAATTAACTCTTGTTGCTGTTGCAAAGGAGAGTGGTGATTGTAATTGGTTCTTTCAACAACTGGCATGTTTGCTAAAGTTGGTTAGGCTTGCTCGAAAGTTTTATGCTAAGGATTTCACAAACGATGAATTGTCAAGACTTCCATGGCAATTAAGCATGTTCATTTCTCATGTGCGTAAGGATAAAAGGTTTAGCAGGTTGAAGAATCTATGTGAGCTTTCAGTTTTGATGGTTGAGACAAGAAAGAATGACCAATATTATATTGTTTACAAACTTCTTAAGTTGGTTCTCATTCTTCCGGTAGCCACTGCTAGCGTTGAGAGGGTATTTTCCTCGATGAAATACGTGAAGAATTCACTAAGAAACAAAATGGGTGATGAATATTTGAACGATTGCTTGGTTACATTCGTTGAGAGAGAATTCTTCAGGCAAGTGAAAGATGAAGATGTCATCAATCTCTTCCAAAAAGGGGATCGTGAAGTTATATTGTAATTTCCTTTGCTATTTGTAATCTTCTTAATTGTTAGATTTATTGCCACAATGATATTTTGCTACTATTATCAATGTATGGTCATTGAATCATTGATGTTATCATCTTGCTGTACATTTATTGTTCTATTGCACTGCTTTGGCACAATTTTTTAAAAAGAATACCCAGCAGCAAATTCCTGGCTCCGCCACTGAACTGCGCCATGCATGCAAACAAGGCTTCTCCAGCGACGGCAGCATCTCCGTGGACATGTACCCGTTCATACGCAAGTACAAGGACGGCAGCATCGAGCGTTTCTTACGCAGTCCATTCGTGCTGGCGTCGTCGGATCAGGCCGGCAACCGTGGAGTGGCGACGAGGGACGTCGTCATCGACAAGGCCACCGGCGTGTCTGTGCGCCTGTTCCTCCCGTCCCGTGCCGCCGAGACCGCAGGCAGGAATCGGCTTCCTCTCGTCCTCTACGTCCATGGCGGCTCGTTCTGCACGGAGAGCGCTTTCGGCCGGACGTACCACCGCTACGCGACCTCCCTCGCCGCCAGCGCCGGAGCCCTCGTCGTGTCGGTGGAGTACCGTCTAGCTCCGGAGTTCCCCATACCCGCGGCCTACGACGACGCGTGGGCCGCGCTCCAGTGGGCGGCGTCCTTGTCGGACCCGTGGCTGGCCAGCTACGCCGACCCTGCGCGCACGTTCCTGGCTGGCGACAGCGCCGGCGGCAACATCGTTTACCACACGGCAGTCCGCGCCAGCCACGAAGTCAACGACGACATGATGGACATTGCGGGGCTGATCATGGTGCACCCTTACTTCTGGGGAGCCAAGCGGCTGCCTTCGGAGCTCGCGTGGGACGACGGTGACGGCGTCGCAGCGGTGTTCCCACCGTACGGGGTAGACCGGCTATGGCCGTTCGTGACGGCCGGCCAGGCCGGCAACGACGACCCCCGGATCGACCCTCCGGCCTCGGAGATCTCATCGCTGGCCTGCCGCCGCGTGCTCATGGCCGTGGCCGGGAAGGACACTCTGCGGGAGCGCGGCCTCGACCTGGCGGCCCGTATGCGTGAACACGACGCGCCGTGGCCTTGGCTGATGCAGGGGCGCCGCGAGGTGACGGTGGTGGAGTCGGACGGCGAGGACCACGGCTTCCACCTGTACAGTCCGCTGAGGGCCACCAGCAAGAGGCTCATGGGGAGCATCGTGCAGTTCATAAACCAGCAGCCCAACTCGTCGCCTGCTAATCGTATGGTGCTTGGCGTGCCCACGACGCCGTTCAAGGACGTGTTTGGGTATGGCATGGCCATGAAGTCCTGGGGCACACGGTCCAGTATGGCTACTTCCACGAAAATTGGAAGGGTTGGGCCATCCAACAAAATCTCAGTTCGACTGCCGATGCCTGCTGGGAACGCTCATCACAAACATCTATTATCTGCTGCGGTTCCGTGGGGTTGTGTGATCAACAAGGTTTTCTAGATGACGGCAGGCCTGATAACGCACACATAAATTAATGTCTCATTCTGTGCCAAGGGTATGCCCTTCTCCTACCGTCCTACGTATACTACACTAAGAGCCTGTTCGGATTCTCACCACTCCTCAACTCCACTCCACAACTAAACCGATAATTCGAAGAGACTTGCAAAGATAACAAATCATGCATATAAGAATTCAGAGAAGAACCAAATAATATTCATAGATAATCTTGATCATAAATCCACAATTCATCGGATCTCGGCAAACACATCACAAAAGAATATTACATCGAATAGATCTCCGAAAACATCAAGGAGAACATGGTATTGAGAATCAAAAAGATAGAAGACGCCATCTAGCTAATAACTATGGACCCGAAGGTCTGTGGTAAACTACTCACGCTTCATCGGAGAGGTAATGGTGTTGATGTAGAAGCCCTGCATGATCGAATCCCCCTCCGGAAGGACGCCGGAAAAGGTCCCTAGATGGGATCTCATGGGTACAGAAGGTTGCGACGGTGGAAAAGTAGTTTTGTGGCTCCCCTGATGTTTTTAGGGTATAAGAGTATATATAGGTGAAGGAACTAGGTCAGGAGAGCCACAAGGGGCCCACGAGGGTGGGGGGCGCGCCCTACCCCCTGGGCGCACCCTCCTACCTCGTGGCTTTCCCATTGCGTCTCCGACTTCATCTCCAAGTCTTCTGGTTTGCTTTCGGTCCAAGAAAGATCATCGCGAAGGTTTCATTCTGCTTGGACTCCGTTTGGTATTTCTTTTCTACAAAACTCTAAAATAGGCAAAAAAAACAGAAACTTGCACTGGGCCCTCAGTTAATAGGTTTGTCCCAAAAATAATATAAAATAGCATATTAATGCCCAATAAACATCCAAAACAGATAATATAATAGCATGGAACAATAAAAAATTATAGATACGTTGGAGACGTATCAAGCATCCCCAAGCTTAGTTCTTGCTCGTCCTTGAGTAGGTAAATGATAAAAAACAGAATTTTTGATGTGGAATGCTACCTAACATATTTATCCATGTAATTTTATTTATTGTGGCATTATTATTCAGATCCGAAAGATTCAAGACAAAAGTTTAATATTGACATAAAAATAATAATACTTCAAGCATACTAACAAAGCAATCATATCTTCTCAAAATAACATGGCTAAAGAAAGCTATCCCTACAAAATCATATAGTCTGGCTATGGTCTACCTTCATCACATAAAATATTTAAATCATGCACAACCCCGATGACAAGCCAAGCAATTGTTTCATACTTTTGATGATCTCAAACTTTTTCAACCTTCACACAATACATGAGCGTGAGCCATGGACATAGCACTATAGGTGGAATAGAATGGTGGTTGTGGAGAAGACAAAAAAGGAGAAGATAATCTCACATGAACTAGGCGTATCAACAGGCTATGGAGATGCCCATCAATATATATCAATGTGAGTGAGTATGGGATTGCCATGCAACGGATGCACTAGAGCCATAAATGTATGAAAGCTCAAATAGAAACTAAGTGGGTGTGCATCCAACTTGCTTGCTCACGAAGACTTAGAGCACTTTGAGGAAGCCCATCATTGCTATATACAAGCCAAGTTCTATAATGAAAATTCCCACTAGTATATGAAAGTGACAATATAGGAGACTCTCTATCATGAAGATCATGGTGCTACTTTGAAGCACAAGTGTGGAAAAAGGATAGTAACATTGTCCCTTCCTTCTTTTTCTCTCATTTTTTATTTGAGCCTTCTCTTTTGTTGTGGCCTCTATTTTTTTGTTCGAGTCTCATCCCGACTTGTGGGGGAATCATAGTCTCCATCATTCTTTCCTCACATGGGACAATGCTCTAATAATGAAGATCATCACACTTTTATTTACTTACAACTCAAGAATTACAACTCAATACTTAGAACAAAAACATGACTCTATGTGAATGCCTCCAGCGAAGTACTGGGATGTGCAATGGATCAAGAGTGACATGTATGAAAAATTATGAACGGTGGCTTTGCCACAAATACGATGTCCACTACATGATCATGCAAAGCAATATGACAATGATAGAGCGTGTCATAATAAACGGAACGTGGGAAAGTTGCATGGCAATATATCTCGGAATGGCTATGGAAATGCCATGATAGGTAGGTATGGTGGGTGTTTTGAGGAAGGTATATGGTGGGTGTATGGTATCGCGAAAATTGCACGACACAAGAGAGGCTAGCAATGGTGGAAGGGTGAGAGTGCGTATAATCCATGGACTCAACATTAGTCACAAAGAACTCACAAACTTATTGCAAAAATCTATTAGTTATCGAAACAAAGTACTACACGCATGCTCCTAGGGTTATAGATTGGTAGGAAAAGACCATTGCTCGTCCCCGACCGCCACTCGTAAGGAAGACAATCAATAAATAAATCATGCTCCAACTTCATCACATAACAGTTCACCATACGTGCATGCTACGGGAATCACAAACTTTAGCACTAGTATCTCTCAAATTCACAACTACTCTACTAGCATGACTCTAATATCACCATCTTCATATCTCAAAACAATCATAAAAATCAAACTTTTGATAGTCTTCAATGTACTTCATATGAAAGTTTTTATTATACCCATCTTGGATGCCCATCATATTAGGACTAATTTTAGAACCAAAAAAATTACCTTGCCATTCTAAAATACTCTCAAAATAATATAAGTCAGGCATGAGAGTTTAACAATTTCTATAAAATAAAACCACCGCCGTGCTCTAAAAAGATATAAGTGAAGCACTAGAGCAATATTGTCTAGCTCAAAAGATATAAGTGAAACATATAGAGTATTCTAATAAATCACGATTCATGTGTGTATCTCCCAAAATGTGTGTACATCAAGGATGATTGTGGTAAACTAAAAAGCAAAGACTCAAATCATACAAGACGCTCCAAGCAAAACACATATCATGTAGTGAATAAAAATATAGCCTCAAGCAAAGTTACCGATAGACGAAGATGAAAGAGGGGATGCATTCCGGGGCATCCCCAAGCTTAGGCTTTTGGTTGTCCTTGAATTTTACCTTGGGGTGCCATGGGCATCCACAAGCTTAGGCTGTTGCCACTCCTTATTCCAAAGTCTATCAAATCCTTACCCAAACTTGAAAACTTCACAACACAAAACTCAACAGAAAATCTCATGAGCCCAGTTAGTATAAGAAAATAAATCACCACTTTAAGGTACTGTTGTGAACTCATTATTTATTTATATTGGTGTAAAATCTACTGCATTCCAACTTATCTATGGTTCATACCTCCCGATACTACTCATAGATTCATCAAAATAAGCAAACAACACGCGAAAAATAGAATCTGTCAAAAACAGAAGAGTCTATAATAATCTGTAACTCTCGAATACTTATTTAACTCTAAGAATCTTACAAAATTAGGAAATCCTGTGAAATTTGTGTACTAATCTATATAAAAAAGAATCAGAGCAAAATCTCGCTTCTGTGAATTTTCAAAACTAATTTACTACACATAGAAGTTTCTAATTTTCAGCAGGATCAACACAACTATCACCGTAAGCTATCCCAAAGGTCTTACTTGGCACAAACACTAATTAAAACAAAAATCACTTCTAACCATAGGCTAGATGAATTATTTATTACTAAACAGGAGCAAAAAGTAAATAACAAAAAATAAAATTGGGTTGCCTCCCAACAAGCGCTATCATGTAATGCCCCTAGCTAGGCGTAAAAACATGAATATATCTAGGTATTGCCATCTTTGGTATGCAATCCATAAGTGGCTCTCATAATATATTCATAAGGAAATTTAATTTTCTTCCTAGGAAAGTGTTCCATGCCTTTCCTTAACGGAAATTGGAATCTAATGTTTCCTTCTTTCATATCAATAATTGCACCAATCGTTCTAAGGAATGGTCTAGCAAGAATAATAGGACATGTAGCATTGCAATCTATATCAAGAACAATGAAATCTACGGGCACATAATTCCTATTTGCGACAATAAGAACATTATTAATCCTTACCATAGGTTTCTTAATGGTGGAATCCGCAAGATGCAAATTTAAAGAACAATCATCAAATTCACGGAAACCTAGCACATCACACAAAGTTTTTGGAATCGTGGAAACACTAGCACCCAAATCACACAAAGCATAACATTCATAATCTTTAATCTTAATCTTAATAGTAGGTTCCCACTCATCATAAAGTTTTCTATGGATAGAAACTTCTAGTTCAATCTTTTCTTCAAAAGATTGCATCACAGCATCAACGATATGTTTAGTAAAAGCTTTGTTTTGATTATAAGCATGAGGAGAATTTAACACGGATTGCAACAAGGAAATACATTATATTAATGAACAATTATCATAATGAAATTTCTTGAAATCCAAAATAGTGGGTTCATTGCTACTTAAAGTTTTGACCTCTTCAATCCTACTTTTATCAATTTTTGCATCTAGATCTAAAAACTCTGAATCATTGGGATGCCTTTTAACTAAAGTTCACTCATCGCCAGTCCCATCTTTATCAAGATTCATATTGTAAAACAAAGATTTACTAGGAGTCACATCAATCACTTTTAGATCTTCACCATTATTATCATGAAAACTTGAAAACACGCTTTTACAAACCAATCATTTTTAGCGCGCATCTTAGCAGTTCTTTCTTTGCACTTATTAATGCAAATTCTCATGGCCTTGAGATGATATCATCCTTAGGTGGGATAGATCTAAGTTTCAAAGAATCAACATCAAGAGAAATTCTATCGACGTTCCTAGCCAACTCATCAATCCTAAGCAATTTTTCTTCAATCAAAGAATTG
The DNA here is from genome assembly GCA_021437245.1 of Aegilops speltoides. Taxonomy (NCBI): domain Eukaryota; kingdom Viridiplantae; phylum Streptophyta; class Magnoliopsida; order Poales; family Poaceae; genus Aegilops; species Aegilops speltoides. The sequence goes on along the minus strand of CM038147.1, from coordinate 21,865,895 downwards.
AAATTCTTTTGCGAACTCATAAATTCTTTAACACTACTCTCAAAATCAGAGGGCAACTTATTAAAATTTCCATAAGTGTTGTTGTAGGAATTACCATAATTATTAGAGGAATTACTAGAAAACGGCCTAGGATTAAAATTGCCTCTATACGCGTTGTTACCAAAATTGTTCCTACCAACAAAATTTACATCCATAGATTCATTATTATTCTCAATCAAAGTAGACAAAGGAATATCAATAGGATCAGAAGAGACACTTTTATTAGCAAATAATTTCATAAGTTCATCCATCTTTCCACTCAAAACATTAATCTCTTCAATCACATGAACCATTTTACTAGTGGATCTTTCGGTGTGCCATTGAGAATAATTAATCATAATATTATCTAGGAGCTTAGTAGCCTCTCCTAAAGTGATTTCCATAAAATTACCTCTCACGGCCGAATCTAAAAGATTTCTAGAAGCAAAATTCAATCCGGCATAATTTTTTGTATAATCATCCACAAGTTCAAACCATGTGTAGGACAATTACATATCATTAATATCATCCTCTCCCAAGATTGTGCAACATGCTCATGATCAAGTTACTTAAAATTCATAATATCGTTCCTAAGGGAGATGATCTTCGCGGGAGGAAAATACTTAGAGATGAAAGCATCTTTACACTTATTCCATGAATCAACACTATTTTTATGTAAAGATGAGAACCAAGTTTTAGCACGATCTCTAAGCGAAAATGGAAATAGCTTAAATTTGACAATATCATTATCCACAGTTTTCCTCTTTTGCATATCGCACAAATCAACGAAATTGTTTAGATGGGATGCGGCATCTTCACTAGGGAGGCCAGAAAATTGATCTTTCATAACAAGATTCAACAAAGCGGCATTAATTTCACAAGATCCAACATTAGTAGTAGGAGCAATCGGAGTGCTAATAAAATCATTGTTCTTGGTATTGGAAAAGTCACACGATTTCGTATTATCTTGAGCCATTATGACAAAGCAATCAATCCAACACACAAGCACACAAGAAGCAAGCGGAAAGAGACGAACACATTGCAAAGAAACACTACTAGGGAAAACCCTAGTAGTAGCGCGGGTTTTGAGGCTAGCAGCAGCGCGGGTGGCCGCACTACTAATAAGGCGCTACAGCTAACTCATAGTAGTAGCGCGGCCCTTACCCGCGCTACTACTGTTGACGATATCAGCAGCGCTTTTCCAGAACGCGCTACTATTACCTAGCTGTAGCGATTTCGCCATCCCTCGCTACTGCTATATCTTTCATCATTTTCCCAGTACCCCTTTCCCTTTCAGTTTCCCTTTCAGATACTAGATACTAGGTACTGCTAGTAGATATCAAATTCATAAACCATTACTAGGTAGTACTCCCTTCATTCCAAATTACTCGTCGTGGTTTTAGTTCAAACCACGACGAGTAATTTGGAACGAAGGGAGTACTAGATAACAATTTCATGCATAGTCAACATGCATCCTCAAGCAGTACAAGGTCATATCAACGGCCATCATCATATGTAGTTCTAGATGATATCGACTATGATCATCATATGTAGTTCTAGATGATATAGCCACACACACATATGTAGTTCTAGATGATATAGCCAGACACACATATGTAGTTCTAGATGATATCGAAGACAATCATCATCCTCAAGCCTGGGCGGTTGGTGTTCCTGATAGTAATTAGGATGGCCTGTCCAACACGAAGATTCTTGCCATCGAGGAATATCTTCCACCCAACCGAGTTTAAGTGTGTGCGATCGTCTGTGTCCACGCGGTAAGTACAGGTTGTGACGGAGCCCCTTGCAGTAAGGCGTAGTCCAGCTGAGCCTTCTTCATCAGGCTTGATACCATAACTCACAGATATGCTCTTTGCCAATTTCTGAATAAGAAAAACATATAAATTAATAAATAGCCTCGCAAATAAGTACATATGGATTATCTACACTATTAATAGTTTCCTTAGATTCTACACTAATAAGCATGTGATCGAACTCTACACTAAAACATATCATCGACTAGATTCCACACAACATACCATATCATTGGACTGTACACTAAGTAATTCATCGGATAATTTTCATTTGTAAGTATAACATACCATATCATGTCGATCAACCATGGTATTTGTCAAGCGGGTCACGAATGGCACCCCGACAAAGTCAGCACGTGGCGGAATTATGTCCCACAGGTTGGACACCTCCTGCTCACTCAGCCTTCTTCTTTGAGCTACGATGGCTTCATGAAGTGGGTCCTCGTCATCTTCATCGAGTGGGTCCTCATTATCTTCATCATCTTCATCATCTTCGTCATCTTCATCATCTTCCACCAGGTTGAGATAAATGACAGCTAGCTTGGATCTTTCTTCTCGGAAGGAGAAGTTGATCAACTCACCACCAGTAAGACGCATGCGAGCGACGAAACGGGCCCACCCATCTCCTCCAATCTGCGAAATATTGTGTCCTTTCTCGAACTCCATAGTGTACGGCCCCCCAGGAGCCTCAAATGTCACAATGTCTCCTGTCAGCTTGTTGAATTTCAACCTCACATTGCATGGGACGATCTGTGTAAAATAAGCAAAATTACACAATGCAGTAATGCCAACACTAAAAATAAAATAGTTATTACATTTCATCTAATTTCTTACCGCCGCATGACGAAAACTCAGCTGGAAGTAGATGCCGAACAGCTTGCCAGTTGTAAGGCTGCTGGCGCATCTTGACTTGCACAGTCGACATAGTGGTGGTGGTGGTGGTGGCGCCGTTTTTCCTAAAGCAATATGAGCAAAGGATTAACGATCAACTAAATCAAAATGTTCTAAGTCAACTAAATTAACTAGCCTACTAAATCAACTAAATCAAAATGTTCTAAATCAACTAAATCAACTAGCTTACTAAATCAACTAAATCAAAATGTTCTAATTCAACTAAATCAACTAGCCTACTAAATCAACTAAATCAAAATGTTCTAAATCAACTAAATCAACTAGCCTACTAAATCAACTAAATCAAAATGTTCTAAGTCAACTAAATCAACTAGCCTACTAAATCAACTAAATCATATCAACTAAATCAAAATGTTGCATATGAACTAGCCTACTAAATCAACTAAATCAAAATGTTCTAAGTCAACTAAATCAACTAGCCTACTAAATCAACTAAATCAAAATGTTCTAAATCAACTAAATCAACTAGCCTACTAAATCAACTAAATCAAAATGTTCTAAATCAACTAAATGAACTAGCCTACTAAATCAACTAAATCAAAATGTTCTAAGTCAACTAAATCAACTAAATGAACTAGCCTACTAAATCAACTAAATCAAAATGTTCTAAGTCAACTAAATCAACTAGCCTACTAAATCAACTAAATTATATCAACTAAATCAAAATGTTGCATATGAACTAGCCTACTAAATCAAAATGTAGCGGGCAGGAGGGAGAAGGAGGGGTGACTCGAGGAGGGAGAAGACAGTAGGATGGAGGAGGAAGGCGGAGCAAGGAGGGGCCGGCCGGCGCGGCTAGTGGAGGGAGGACGGAGGAGGAAGGCGGAGCGAGGAAAGGCCGGCCAGCGGCGAGTGGAGAGGGAGGACGGAGGAGGAGGCTGGTACCGAGTCCAGCAAGGAGGAGGAGGTGACGGCGGCGCAGACGGAGGAGGGGCGACGGGGGTGGACCGGCGCGGGGGATTGAGAGGGGATCCAGTGAGTGTGTGACTGTGTGAGTGGATCGGATAGAGGAGATGGGGGTGGGAGATGAATGGCTTAGCAGTAGCGCGCTATAGGAAAAGATGCTACTGCTAAGCTATCTAGCAGCAGTGCCTCTCACAATAAAGCACTACTGCTATGTGTCAGCATGTAAAAATAGACTTTGTTCAATATATCAAAAATACATTGATCATCAACGATCTTTTTGTGCACAATCTGATTTGTCAATATGAGTCCTCGCCGGTTTAGGAACAGGTGAAGCCTCATATTGCAGCCACAAATTCTACACATAGAGTTCAATGAAGACCAAGTGCTTGTCAATGTTTGAGAAGCAACATATTTAAGGTGGTAGAAACTCTCTTCACGGAGCGAGGTGGGACTAAATTTTTGTAGTAAACTTAGCAGTAGCGCTTATTTGAGAAATGCGCTGCTACTATGCTACGTAGCAGTAGCGCCCGTCGTTATAACGCGTTGCTGCTATAACTAGCCTCGCGGCGGCCTCGTGGGAATTATAGCAGTAGCGCGTCTTTGAACGGGCGCGCTACTGCTATATTTGTTTCAGCAGCGAGTTATTGCTGAGCACGCTACTGCTAATTAGCAGCAGCGCCTTATTTTAAAGCGCGCTGCTGATAAGATTCTATGTATAGGCTTTTCCCTAGTAGTGAAAACAGAATCTGCCCAAAACAGAATAGTCTGTAGAAATCTGAATATTTATAATACTTATGTACCTCCAAAAATTCTGAAATAAATTGGTGGACGTGAGGAATTTTTCTATTAATCTTCTGCCAAAAGAATCAACTCAAAATCACTCTTCTGTTAAAAATGAAAAATAATCTCGTGAGCGCAAAAGTTTCTGTTTTTCAGCAAGATCAAATAAACTTTCAGCCAAATCTTGACAAAGGCCTTGCTTGGCACAAACACTAATTGAAACACATAAAATACAATCATAACAGTAGCATAATTGTGCTAACACTCAAGAACAGAAAGCAAAAAGCAAAAATAAATTTTATTCATTGGGTCGCCTCCCAACAAGTACTATCATTTTACGCCCCTAGCTAGGCATAACGCGTAGGATCTAAGTTTTGTCAACTTTGTCCAATTATTTGATCGAACATTTAAGATTTCTCAAGGATTTTGCATATAAGTTCTTAGTGACAATACTTCTAGCCATGAGATTGAAAAACTTATTTTCGCAAAAAGGGTCTCTTATGACTTCAATAAAGTTGGGATGGATACTAATCATCTTAAGATCTCCTTTATCGATGCTAGAAGTTGCACATTTGTTTTTAGTGACTTGAGTAGTCTTACTAATTTTTAGGGGAGTTTTAGCGGAAGCAAAATCCGTACCGAGATTAGAAAATATTTCCTCCAGTTTATGAATCCTAGACGGACTTTCTTCGATTCTTTCATGAATTATAGTTCCCTTTTCTTTTAGCAACTTAAAAACGTCTCTAGCTTTTGAATCAACCTTAGTAGCATAACTTTGCATTTTTCTATCCAAGTTTTCCATATGTTCTACGGTAAGCATTTTCTTTTCAATAACATTTAGTCTTTCCATAACATGCTCGAGAGTCAATATTGTTTCATTGATCACGAGTGGTGCTGAACCCACTAAATTTCCCAAAGCATTAAAAGCATGAAGAGAAGGACACATCAAGAAATTCCCACTGGTAATCATATCAAGGACGAATCTATACCAAGTGGTAATGCCCACATAAAAACAACAAAGATGAACAATGGTAGATTGCTTACGGAGAGATCTATTATGAGCATTGCAAATCCTATACCAAGCATCTTTTAAATTTTCTCCTCCCTTTTGTTTGAAGTTGAGAACCTCGTTCTTGGGGGTGCACGCAAAATAAGAAGAAAAATCCATAACAACAAAAAGTGATAAACAAGATTGCACACGAAAAACAGTTCTGACGAGAAAACATTGAACGAAAAAGAGGGCAAATAAAATGGCAATTTTTTTTGTGATGTGGGGGAGAGGAAAATGAGAGGCAAATGGAAAATAATGTAAACTGCGAGGATATGAGATTTGTGATTAGGAACCTGGTTGATGTTGAAGATCCTCCCCGGCAACGGTGCCAGAAATTGGCACGTGGCCTGGAGACTATCTTGAGTTGATCCTCCCCCGCAACGGCGATAGAAATTCCTTTTGATGTCTACTAGAACTACGTCGGCATTTCCCCAAAGAGGAAGGGATGATGCAGCATAGTGATGGTAGGTACTTCCCTCAGTGATGGGACCAAGGTTATCGAACCAGTAGGAGAACCTCCTCACACCACATAAACAACACCTTCACACAAATAACAAATACTCGCAACCCGACGTGTTAAAGGGGTTGTCAGTCCCTTCCGGGTACGGCGCCTCAAGATAGGCAAATAACATGAGGTAAAAGGGGTAGATAGGATAAATAGATCGCGGAACAAATAAATTGCAGCAAGTTATTTTTGTATTTTTGGTTTAATAGATATGAAAATAAATGCGAGGGAAAGTAGATCGCAAAGGCAAATATGATGAGAAGAGACCCGGGGGCCGTAGGTTTCACTAGTGGCTTCTCTCGAGAAAAATAGCAAACGATGGGAAAACAATTTACTGTTGGACAATTGATAGAACTTCAAATAATCATGACGATATCCAGGCAATGATCATTATATAGGCATCACGTCCAAGATTAGTCGACCGACTCCTACCTGCATCTACTACTATTACTCCACACATCGACCGCTATCCAGCATGCATCTAGTGTATTAAGTTCATGGAAAAAACGGAGTAATGCAATAAGAATGATTACATGATGTAGACGAGATCCATTTTTCTATTGCAGAGATATGGATCTCATCTTGTTATCCTTAGTAGCAACGATACATACGTGTCGGTTCCCGTTCTGTCACTGGGATCAAGCACCGTAAGATCGCACCCACTACAAAGCACTTCTTCCCATTGCAAGATAAATAGATCAAGTTGGCCAAACAAAACCCAAATATCAGTGAAGAAATACGAGGCTATAAGCAATCATGCATATAAGAGATCAAAGAAAACTCAAATAACTTTCATGGATAAAAACATAGATATGATCATAAACTCAAAGTTCATCGGATCCCAACAAATACACCGCAAAAAGACTTACATCATACTAGTCACCAGCCCGTGCATGCGCACGGCTAGTATATATTTTTTGGTGGATTATTTGTTTTGCTTCAATTCAAATGTGTATTTCTTTTATACATGTTCCCATTTCATATTTTTATTTATGAATTTTCGCATGTTCACACGTATATGAAAATCTATATTCATGTGGTGCAATATTTTGTTATCTGTACAAAATCGATATTATATAATTATAACATGAAATTATATCAAAAAATTTACTCCAAGTATAAATATTGGAAAATAAGTATCTTCATCTGGATTCATGGTGCTACCTATAGATTTGAAGTAGCATTTTTGCAAATTATTAAAGCCTAGCTATAAAAAGCCAAACATATATAGGTATATGCATTAGCATTTCAGTCAACAGTAATCTCATATGAAAACTCCTTGCTAAAACTATGCTTGGTTTACGTTACGGTACTAACTTATTCCAGTTTTCTTGACCTCCAATTCATACTGCTCAGAGTTTATAATGAGATATCCTCATTTTCTTTATATGGAGATGTTAGATCACACCTGATTAACCGGAAACAAACATTGTACAATCTATGTTTGTGATATAGCTACACCTAATTCCAGATAGATTAATGCATGCTACTCTATGAATAAGAGACCGAGATCTCATGTGAAATAGAATATTATTGTGCAGAAAAGACATAAACCAATCGAGCCTGCTTATAATCGTTATGTAACTTAAGTGGTTGTAGTGTGTTATTTACAGAGATATATTTGTACCGTAATCTTTGTATAAACACTGTCAAATTCAGACGCATTTAGAGAGAAATCGAGCAACTATGTTATATTGACATCCTTAAGTGTTCCCTCTGTATATATTTACCTCATGCTTAGTAATTAACAAAAATGGGAGAGGCTGCTCACTAGTACTAAGAGATTATAAAATTGGTCTGCAAGCAACTTGGAAACAAATAAAACAGAGAAACAATTTTCGGAAAATTAGAGATAGTAATAGAGCGAGTGAAGTATGATCTCCTTGCATGCTTACTGGAACATGTAGTATATAAAATATAAGTTGCTTAGTTCTTTAAATATTTATATAATAAAAACTAAGTTGACATGGCAGATCAGATATATATATGCAGTAAGAAGTACGTTAGCACAGAATTAATTGACGCAGCACTGTAAACATCAATGCCATTCGAATCCTTTGACGTTGTCTAGATAGACAATATGCACCCATATGTATTTTGGCACTAACGGTAAGCAAAATTAAATCTCGACCATACTTACCATGATGTTTCAGCATCAAGAGAAATCACTGAAAATTGCAAGAAACCTTCTGTTTTACCATCATCGCTTTAAAAGAGAAATAAATTCACTCATGCTGCTTGCAGACCTGACCTAATCTGACTTGCCTGTTGACTGTGATCAAATACAACAAACATGGATTGCTACTCTCCTAATGTATTTGAAATTATGGTGCATGAATGCTTATGTACATACCTCTGCCTGATTGCCGCTAGACTCCTTGACCACTGGTCGTGAGCCAATGACATTAATGTCTGTACTACCTCATTAGTCGGGGCCAATAGCTCCTGTGCGACACATTTGAGGTGAATTGGCTTGAGTGTGACGTTGTTCGAGCAAATGGCTGTGGTGCGACACATTTGAGCAGGTAAATAGCCCACGCACGACATGGCTGTTTAATGTGGTTAAATTGGTCGTCAACCAAGCCCGTTTATGTTAGGACATGTGGGTCCAACTTAATTGCTCCTCAAAACAGCTGACAGTGCCCTGCCGCCCGACCGTGTCGGGCCCGCCACTCTGCCCCCTCCCCCCTTCTTCTCCGGTGGCGGCGGATCTTGCGTTCTCCGGCGGTGGCGGAGCCCTCGTTCTCAACAGCGGCGGAGCCTTCGTCCTCAAAAAATGGTGAGTGAGAACCCTAGTCCCCCTCCTGTTCCTCTCTCGGCCCCGTAGATCTCAGCTCGTTCCCTCTGTTTTCTCTTGTTGAATCGATAGGTTGTGAGGGGAGCCCGTGGGCATACTGAGATGGAGCCGCCAGATTCAACTTCGAATAGGTAATGCGTCTCTCTCCGACCCAATTTTGCATGCAATTAGGGCCTAGTCTGCTCTTTCTCACGGGCTCACACTGTCCGCCATCGACAGAGGGATGCTGCCGTTCGGACCTTCAATTGACGGTCAATTTCTTTCCATCAAAGGCAAAATTAGTTGATGGTAGCATTCAGAACATTGAGAGAGACACAATTGTTAAATGGGAGGTTGAGTTTACAGAGATTGATCCACAAGTTCTACAGAACATGGGAGAGAAGGCAGTGAAAAAATGGGTGGAAAAAATTGGGGAGAATGTTGTTTGGGGTCCAGAGCAAGAAGTATCACTATTGCGGTTTGATGATTGGAAAGGAGGGTATGTCAGAATGGAAGATGGTGAACAGATTGTTGATGAAATCGATCGGCAAAACGGCTGGACAAGCAAAAGAGCTAATTTTTTTGCTGAGCTGGTTGATCTGAATATTTTTTCGAAGGTTGGATATGTGCCATCCCAATTGGCTGCGCAGATGGTAGATGATGATTGGGCTACAGAGGCCATTGATTCCCATGTGTACCGAACTTACAAGAATAGCCAAGAGGGACAAAGTTCTCGAACTGAAACTGAAACTGCAAAGAAATTGTTGATTGGAATGTAGTTGAGTTAGATGAGCCTCTGATTTGGTCATTGCACCAATGCCTGACATTGAGATGGCCAAACTTTTTGGCATTCCAGTCGATGACAGAGATAAGCAGGAGAGGGGCGAATCTAGTTTGCCTGCTAATGTTGATGAAGATGTAGATGGACAATTGATGGAACAAGCTGCAGATGAAGTAGATGATGCACATGATGATGAGCTGGTGCATGTGTATGACAAAGAAAACCCTGTCATTGAAGTAGGCAAGTTGTTCCCAAGCATGAAGGAGTTTAGGATGTGTTTCAAGACTTATGCAGTGAAACATGAGTTTGATGCCAAGACTGTTTGGACTGATAGAAAGAAGTTTTATGCGAGGTGCAGAGGATTTGATGGTAGTGTCAAGCCATGCAAGTGGTACATATCTGCTAGACTGCAACCTGATGGAAGTACTGTCAGGGTTAACCAAATCCCCAATCAACATACTTGAATTACAAGTTCACAGAGAGTATCAACCATGACATCACAACTTTGGGTTGCAGAAAAGATCACCCCAATTTTAGCCAAAACACCAAACACTACTGCCAAGAAACTCAAAGTAGACTTGGAAAAGATGTACCCCATTAAACTGAAATATACCACAGTGTGGAAGGCAAAACAAAGGACAATGAAAAATTTATATGGTGATTGGGCAAATACATTTAGGATGCTTTACAACTTCAAAGCAGAGGTGGAAAAGAGGTCACCTGGTAGTGTTGTGGAGATAGATACAGAGGTATCAGCCAAAGGTGAAGTCAAGTTCTCCAAGTTTTTTATGGCTTTGAAGCCTTGCATAGATGGCTTCAAAGCAGGGTGCCGTCCATATTTGAGCATAGACTCATCATTTTTGACAGGCAAGTGGAATGGTCAGTTGGCAGCATGCAATGCTCTAGATGGACACAACTAGATGTTTCCTATTGCTGTTGGCTTGTTTCATCAGAAAGAGGCTTCGTGGACATGGTTCATGATCCAGTTGAAAAGATGCCTAGGGCCAGTGTCACCTTTGGCTATACACACAGATGCATGTAAGGGGCTTGAAAATTCAGTGAAAATGTTTTCCCACATGCTGAGCAGAGGGAGTGCTTCGGTCATTTGTGGATGAATTTGATCAAAAAATTTAGAGGAGAAGAATTTGGGCGCATGTGGCCAGCAGCAAGATCTTACACTAGACAGACACACAAATATCATCTTGATAAGATAATGGCAGCATGTGATGAGTTTGGTCCATGGCTGAACACCTACCATTCTTTGTTATGGTACAGGTCAGGATTCAACACTGCCATCAAGTGTGACCACATCAACAACAATTTAGCAGAGAGTTTCAACAACAAGGTGAAGGAGTTAAAAGATTTGCCTGTGCATGACATGGTTGACCAAATCAGGATCATGCTCATGCGGTTGTGGGAATTGAGAAGAAGGATAGGTGATTGTCTGCAAGGTGATAAGCTTCCAGCAGTGGTACAACAGGTGGTCAATAGGAGCAGAAGTCTTTCACATTTGTTTGTTGAAAAATCTTCACCTTGGGGTGCTGAAGTTAGAGATAGCAAAACTGGAAGGAGACATGTTGTTAACACTGAATTGCATGATTGCACTTGCCTCGAGTGGCAACACACTGGTAAACCATGTGAGCATGCCATTCTTTTCTTAGCATCCCAACCGAAGATAAACATGCACCCATATCTGCATGAATATTATTCGGTAGCACGATTCAAAGCTGCATATGCTACTCCAATTCCAAAGACTTACAGATCAGTCTCGGTGGCTCAAGTGGACATTGAATTTTCCATGTGTCCTCCTTGACGAAAAGAAAGGCTGGCAGGCCTAAACAGAGTAGATTCAAGGCATGGTTTGAGAAAGGTGGGAGTAGTAAGAAGGAAAGAAAGATGAAAAGCCAAAAGGGCCCAAAAGGTAACAAAAACAGATGCAAATTGTGCCAGGAACTTGGGCACACAGTGGGATCTGTCAAATGCCGTTACACTCCTGATAAGCCAAAGTATGTTCTTGTTTATTTGTCTGTCTTTGATTTGGTGCTTTTTTCAAATTAATATATCTATAACATTTTCTGCATAGGAGGAAGCGAGCAAGTCAGCCCCTTGTTGTTGAACAGTGTTGGCCAACAAAAAAAGCAAGAGTAAATGGCAGTAGAAAGAAGAGAAGTGTGCCTGAGCCTGAGCAGACTGAAGAAAATCCTGCTGCAGTCAACATTCAGACTGAAGAAGCTGATGTGGAGGTGCACACCGAAGAAACTGAACCTGAGCGTGTCGAGGTTCAGACTAAAGAAACTGAACCTGAGCGTGTCGAGGTTCAGACTGAAGAAACTGAACCTGAGCGTGTCGAGGTTCACACTGAAGAAACCCATGTTGAGGTACACATCAAAGAAACTGAAACTGGTGTCAACATTGAGACTGAAGACACTGATCACGAGGGTATTGGCGAGGTGTTGAAAAGACCAGTGAAGAAAACCAAGATGATCAGTGAACTTGTGTGTGTTGAAGAACCAAAAACAAGAAGGGCTAAGGCGAAGAAGGGCACACGACGTGGTAGGAAGAAGTAGAACAAAGAACAATTTGAAAATTTGGGGCATGTAATAATATTTGTAACTTGGTGCGTACTGGTAGTCACTATGTATCCGCATATTTCTATTCGAACTTGTTTGTCTAAACCAGCCAAATAAAATTCAAATTTAAATTTAAATTTAAATTCAAATTTGGGCTATTGATGTTTAGTGCTATCTAAAGTACCTCAACTGAAATATGTTTGCTTGCTGATCATTCCGAGCCCTTTTGGTAAGTTGAACTCATAGTCATGAAAAGTGTGTTTCAAATGACCTCCAAAGGTAGGGTAAACGGCCTCATATTTAAGCAAGTTTTTTTGGCACTTTGTCTAAACCAGCCAAATAATTTTTCTACACATCTATTCTACCTATATAGTGTAAATCTAAAGTCTCACTATTTATTGAATTAATTTTCTATTATTTTCTTTTCTTTTGAAAAACAAGGTTTAATAGAAAATTATATATAAAACAAGTTTAAAACATGAAAATGAGAAAAGTAAGTTCAGATCTTTCTTGGTCAATCCAAAATGAAAATGAGAAAACAAGGTTTTCACACTTTTCATTTTCAAAACCCCACCTACTCTCGGGTGCCCACTACTCTCTCCTTGAACTCCATACTACATTGTTTGAGGAATGACAATTTTGTGAAGGATTTTTCAGTAAAATGTATGTAAACCATATTTATATTTTTTCTCGTTACTATACGACATAATAAGACTATGTGCTAAGTTTTATATTTTTTTTGATTTTTTTTAATTAGTTATGCTCAACCCTAATCAGTCAAAACCTCTCAAAACCCCTCAAAACCCCTCTCAAAACCCCTCAAAACCCCGCACACTACCTGGTCGTCGATCGTTTTACGTGGAAGGTTGAGATCAGGCGCTAGGGTTAGCTACAGTGTGCAGCGATCCGCATGAGACGCGCTGATTGGTTGACGCGGTGGGGTTTGGATCAGCCTCTCTCGTTGGAGCATCAGGACCGTTCATTTGAATCCAACGGCAAGAGTTGACGCGGTGCATGGACCAAGCCTACGCAGTGCCCTTTCCATCGGTGCATGCGTGCCCGTGCCCTCCCGCAGCATGCATGCCCACCCGCAGGACTGCGCCCGTCGTTGCATGCATGCCTCGACGTAGCCCTGCCCCGCCATCCCTATCAACGCAGTAACCTGTCGCATGCCTACCATTAGAACCGATGCAGCGTCGCATCAAAGCATGCACCAAGCCACAATGAAGCAACCCAATGAAGACAACCAAAAAGCCAACGCTGCAGGGCGTGCCATGCATGGCGTGCTCCTCTTTGAGGACGCAATACTGGCATGGGGTATCGATGTGGGTATAGATGCAGTTCAAATGGCGTGCTGCCCGTTACAAGATGGGTAAATGAAGGCATCCATTATTGTCACGTCTCACATCGACCGAACGTTGCCCTAAAAAAAATTGACCGAAGGTTGCCCTCTAGCCGGCTAGCCCTAGCAAGATGGGCTATGACATGAATGCACGGGCGGCACACGCAGAGAACCCGGGGCAGGCGTGTCCCCTTGACCCACGACGGCACAGACGCGTGCGTGATCCCGCCCCCCTTGACCCGCGACCGTCACAGCCCGTTTCCCACGCTCGTGTACACACTTCCATGGGGCGCCACCAAACGCCGCCCGCCCATTAATTCTACCCAGTGAAACCACTTGAAGAAATCAAAAACCACGTCGCTCTTGGGCTATTTAAGCCAGGCACTATCGTCTTCCTCTTCCTCGTCATCCACACCCCATCCTCTTCCTCCTCTGCCCTCCTTCTTCCTTCTTCTCCATCAAACCCGATCGAGCCCTCGAGCCACCGGGCGCCACCATGCAGTACAACGCCCCCACCTACCAACTCCCCCCAACCGTGCCGAAAAGGCTCTACCCGAACGGAGTGTACGTGGAGAGTACCCTTAGGGTTTGGGCCATCTCAAGGTGGAGGGGCGCAAGGGAGTTGACGGAGTTCTTCCTTGCGGCCGGCTTCCGCCACCTCCCCCGCGGCTCTCCTGGGATGTACCATGTTGAGGAGGTCACCCACAACGGCGTTGTGGTTGTGCTCCTCGCTACGTTCACTAACCCATTCGATGCTTTCTACCTCCTCGGGCAAGTGTATTGGGTTGGTTGTGAGTTCATAGCTTTCACCACCCATAACATTTTCACCGACTTCAACTCCATCTTTCCCAACAACGGCGTTATGCACACGCTCCCGTACCCAATCAACAACGACGAGTGAAGGGCGCCCGGAGGAGCGAGGTGGCCCGGCGTTCACCCGGAGGAGGAGGAGAGAATAACCCGAAGAAGAACCCGCGTTTGGTGCCCCCCATCTATCGTATCGTATCGTATTAGTTTTTAAGTTGTAATCGTTATGCTACTGTTATTAAGTTGTATTAGTGTTTTAAGTTGTAAGGCTATCGTGGAACTATGTGTTGCAATCGTTATGCTTCTATATAATCATTATGCTACTATATATATTGTGTATTTTGTGCTATTATTTGTAGATTGCTATGGGTTGTTCCATTATTTGTGTATTGCTATGGGTTGCTACGGGCCCGGGTTGCTACACCCCAATCACCACACACACCATCTTCAAAATACTGGCCAAATAATGGGTCATGACCCAAACCATAGACATGCAACTTGGAGCCCCATGCAAACCCACTATGGACATGCAACTAGGAAATGCAAACTAATTTACTTCATGCAAGCATGCAACTCATTTAGTTCATGAAACCGTAGACATGCATAAAAACAAGTACTCCCTCCTTCCCATTTTATTAGGCGTATTAGCTTTTGCATGCAGTCCCAATATGTAAGACACATGCAGCCAATTATTCTGTAGAGTAGTCATTGAGGATCGCTAATTTCCTGGAGATGGTCACAAGAGATTGTGCATGCCTCCTTTCCATTTTTATGAGTCGTGGACGCTTCCTGCTAGGATGGCTCAACTAGGAATAAGTGTTGCGTTAATTTCCATGCTAAAACTAATATGCCTAACAATATGGGAAGGAGGGAGTAATATTTAGTTTTAGTGCATCAAAAAATGATCCATCACAAAATTTAGTGCAAGAAAAAGGCCAAAGTAAAAACAAGTAACATTTTATTTGCCGAAGTTAGAGGTGGGCTGGTGCCCCTACGCGGGTGGGCTGGTCTCCTTGAGCCCGATCTCCTTACGGCCCAACATCGATTCGGTAGCCTAGTTTTGTTTTTTACTAGAGACTGAATTTGGGTGTGTACTCTGTTAACTGAAGAACCAAAACAGGGGAAACAGAGCATGAACACTGAATAATTTGTGTTCCAAATTGCTGCTTCAATTCAGATACATTACTTGCGCACAGATCACATCCTCTACACTGACATGCCTAAATGCCCATTCTAATGACGGGTGAACAACAAATAAAACAAAAACAGAGCAATGATACAACAATAGAACCCCCCTGCCATGATATTTGCTTGCTTCTGCAAATCGATCATCTGCATTAGATGTTTCTTGATCTTCTTCAGTTCCTCGGTCAGTTCGGACTCCGCATGCAGTTCAGCATTGCGCGCATACATCGCCATCGGCACGACTCTACCCGCCCCTCCGCCCGAGCTCCCCGTATTCTCCACAGCAATCAGCGGCACCCCACCCAAATTGAGCTCCCAGGTTGCGGCCACGCTCGAATCAACGTAGCCCTCAAACTGAATCCTATCAACATATTCATCAATCCACTCAAAATGGTAACATTTCTTCAAGATCTGAAAAGAACAACATGAACCCTAAATCCCAAATTCGAGGAGAAAAAACAAAATATGGAGAAATCAGAGCGAAAGACAGCGAAAGAACGGGCTAAGAACTGAGATCTAACCTTGCCATCCCTTTCTGTCATTGGTTTGCTCAAGCATTTCACAAATTCCCGCCCAAGATTGCCATTGTCATCCCTTTTAGTGACCAACCGTTTAAGAGGGTCTGGGCGTGGGCATTCAGGGCACCTTGTTAGCAGCACTGGTCCATACTGTCGCCATTTTGATTGCGTGGCGGAGGAGGTAGACATTTGCGCTAGGTCGCCGGAGAAGAGAAAGATTGGGGAAAGGGGATGAATGGGCGGCGGCGGGCGGACGGGCACGGGCGCTCGTCTCTTCTAGCTGCGAGGAGGTGGGTCCCGCGAGTAGACAAGTGGTGGGTCTTGTGCTTAGGTGGATAAGTGGTGTGTCCAGCGCTTACGTGGATAAGTGGTGGGTCCAGCCCTCAACAGCTTACGAGGGCATCAGTTCAGTTTAACAGCCATGTCGTGCGTGGGCTGTTTACCTGCTCAAATGTGTCGCACCACAGCCATTCGTTCGAACAACGTCGCACTCAAGCCAATTCACCTTAAATGTGTCGCACAGGAGCTATTGCCCCCATTAGTCCGTTTCTTCTTCCTCACGTCCCGGAGAATAACACCAATATATCTGCATGCTGCTTATTTTCCCACCATGCACGACTCCATGGGCCGTCATAGAAGAGTCTGTACATAAAACATATGTCGTGAGGGAGACATTCGTACTGTTTGTTTACGGATCTATTAGGAATCATTACCTTGCACCTTGTTAAGATACTATTCAACCATTATACTATAAATTTATTTGTATCTCTTCCAATAATCCTAGAGCACGTGGCTGGTTGTCATTGTTGCTAAATTTCCATAATATAAAACATAAAAAACAATAATGAGAAAACATACATGAATCCACCAAAAACCAACTAAACTGTGTTTAAAAACTGATTATTTCATGTCAAAGAAAATCATAGTTTCTGAAAATAAAATACTAAGACGATCATTAGTTCTTTTGAGAAACATAATCATACATGTGAAATGAAACATAAGTCCGATTCAGTTAAACCAGATGCAACATGTTAGTTAAAGGGATTATTAAGATCCCGTCCCCCAAGCATGTATGTATCCATCGGCCCGCCCATTATCCCTGCTTTCTTCGTGTAGGCATGCTTGGAATTTCCCTTGTCCTACTTATCTGCATGTGTTGCCTCCGATGGACCTTGCTTCGGACCTAATCAATATAATATCTGCAATCAAAGAAATCTAGTGAGAAATCACAAAAAGTAGCAGATAAAAAATCGGTGAGAGCCACGAGCCCCCGAGTCGCTCCCGCGAGCGTCCTCGGGGGAAACCCTAGCCGCCGCCCTCGCCCCCCCCCCCCCGGTCGATCTCTCTCCCCCCGCCGCCACCGCACAGCGCCACCGGGCAAAGACCGGCCGGCGTTGGTGGCGGCGGGGATCTTGCCCCTCTTCTCGCGGTTGGCGTCCGCGCTGACGGCGCGGCGCGGACGGCGCTGGGCTGGGCGGGCCTTAGCGGCGCGGGCGGAGGGCGTGCTTGGGCGGCGGCGGCTCGGCCTGGTGGCGGTGCAGCTGCGGCTTGAGGCCTCTCCAACGCGCGGCGGCTGTGGCTTCTCTGGCGGCGGCGCGAGTTCCCGACGGCGGCTTGGCGGCGAGGCGCGGCGGAACTCCGGCGAGGATTCGGCGGCGGGCTGGAGGGCTAGGCGCCGTCCAGTGGTGCTGCCTCCGAGGCGGTTGCGGCTTGGGGCCCTGGACCCCGATCCGATCTGGATCTGGTGGTGTCGGGGTCTGGGCCATGGCGGCTGGCGAGGCATGGGATTCGTCGGGGCTTGTGGGCCTCTAGGCACCATGGGGGTGCCGGCGGCGACGCGTGCCCGGCGTGTGGAGACTGTTGGACGTGGTGATCATCTTCTTCCCGAGATGGCCGACCAGAGGCTTGGTGATCGGATCTCGAGATCCATCATCTTGTCCCGGCTGCGAGTTGGGGAGACATGGTTGCCGGTGAAAACCGAGCCGACGACAGGCGATGGCGGCGTTCTCGCCGTTACCTTGATGAAGGCATCGTCGTGTAACTATTGTCGACCCACTCATGCTGCTCCGGGGGAAACCCTAGGATCTGGTGTTTCAGATCGGACGATGGCGGCAGTGCGGTGTCGTTTTTCTCTTGGGAGCATCGTTTGTGGAGCAGCGCTGGATGTCAGAGGCAGGAGGTGGAGCGGCTTCGTCTTGCACGGAGCTTCGGGGGTGATGTCAAGTCATGCCTGACCGACAGGTGCTACGCTTTGTCATGCCTGGTCGGCAGGTGCTACGCACGACAAATCTTCCAAGGACTTCAAGCTGTGTCGGCTGGTGATACCTGACAGCATGGCGCTGAGGTGTATCAGTGGCGACCGCGACGGGCTCAGCTGTTTGTGCGCAGGGAGGAGGTGCCGTTTGGCGCCGTGGTGGCGTCGACGATAGCTAGGCCGAGCAAGGTTGATGCATCAGTACAGTTCTGAAGATGGAGCGGTGGCAGTTGGCGGCGGCGGCATCTGAGTGCACGCCGGACCGGTGAGACCCATGCCCGGTAGGCGTCCAGGATGGGTTCTCAGGTCTTAGATGTTAGGTTTGGATGCGATGTCTGTTTGGTATTAGGCCCAGGCTATCTGCGCCCCTTCATTAGCTGGATAGATGTGCTTAGACGGCGGCTTTAGTCTTACTGCTGTATTACTTTGTATGGTCTTGTGAGAATAATTAATAAAGTGGCCGTATGCATCGCCCAGATGCAGAGGCCGGGGGTCATCCTCCTTTTTTTAAAAAAAAAAGAAAAAATCGGTGAGATTGCATAGGGATAGAAAGAAACCTGGGAATCAATCGATTCATGCATATCAACTTGTGGTGTGGTTAGTACAACATGAATCTTGAGGTGGCTGGTAGTGCTAGGATAGGTGGTCAGGTGGATCAGGCGGTGGGTGCATAGTGCGATAGGATTTTCTCAAAATCAATTCATCACCATGCATCAGCCATATGCATGCTTAAGGAACAAATTACTTGAAGCACGAATTCCCTCGTAAGGCACAAATTGCAGACCGACCCATCAGATTCAGTTTTGCATCTGGAGGCAAGTGTGTACAGGTCCACGGGATGTAGCCAGGCACATACACGTATACTCCGGCAAATACTCATGAGTACTCTCCGGCCAAAAGGTCAAACGTCCCTGAGACGATTAGTCTCGATCCTCAGGAGTTCACCACATGAGGCAATGACTCATCAACATGTCAGCTCAGTCTTCGGGTGTCGTGCAACTACAATCTGTAGGTTTCCTGTTTGTTGCAGCACTACACATGCCTATGATTTGTGAGATCGGATCCTTTTTCTTTGATTACCTTGAGGAAGAGTCCATAGATATTGGGAGTTGGGCGGCGCTGCCTATCAGTTTTGGGAACTGCAGTTTTTTCTATTTGGCTGACGGAGAGGAAGGAGAATCGTGAGAGATTAGGAGAGGCATTACGCATGCCTATCTTTTTGAGATCAGATTTTTTTTTCTTTGCTAACCTTAGAGAAGCCAGAGGGCATGTTCGATTTTCAGATCAGACTTGCTAACCATCTCACGGCTCATAATTTCTAGGAAACTTGTTATCAACATGAGGAATTTTTAGGAAGTTGTCGAAGAATCTTCACCGTAATAATTCGGACCCACCAAATAAACGGCTCATAATTTTTAATTAACATGGAAATTTGTAGGGAGGCGTTGAAGGATCTACGCCGTAATAATTCGGACCCACTAGATTAACGGCTCCTAATTATTGATTAACGTGAGAATTTATAGGAAGTCACAAATTAGTAGAGGTATAGATAGATAGATAGATCTCCAAGAGACCATTGTATTGATAATAAAGAGAGAGAGTGGAAGCCATCTAGATAGTAACTACGGACCCATAGGTCTACAAAGAACCACCAATGGAAGTGGTGAACCCCTTCATGACAATTTCTAGTTTGGATCTGGTGGTTCTGGACACTGCTGTGGTTGGAATTGATTTCCGTTGACTCCCCTAGGGTCTCTGGAATATTGGGGTATCTATAGAGGAAAGAGGCGGTTCAGGGGGCACCAGAGGTGGGCACAACCCACCAGGGCGCGCTTGGGCCTCCTGGCGCGCCCTGGTGGGTGCTGCTCCCCTCGAGCCACCCCACAAGTGCTTCCTTAGCCCACTGGATGTCTTCTGGCCCCAAAAAATCCTCCAGGAGTTTCGTTGCATTTGGACTCCGTTTGATATTGATTTCCTGCGATGTAAAAAACATGCAGAAAACAGCAACTGGCATTGGGCACAATTGCTATGTCTTGAGCTTGCGTTGGTTTTTCTTGAAGAGGAAAGGGTGAGGCAGCAATAGTAGCGTAAGTATTTCCCTCAGTTTTTGAGAACCAAGGTATCAATCCAGTAGGAGGCTCCTCAAAAGTCCCACTCACCTACACAAACAAACAAGAACTCTCAACCAACGCAATAAAGGGGTTGTCAATCCCTTCACGGCCACTTGCGAAAGTGAGATCTGATAGAGATAGTATGATAAGATAAATATATTTTTGGTATTTTATGATATAGATAGGAAAAGTAAAGATGCAAATAAAAGTAGATTGAAAGCTTATATGGTAAGAGATAGACCCGGGGGCCATAGGTTCCACTAGTGGCTTCTCTCAAGATAGCATAAGTATTACGGTGGGTGAACAAATTACTATCGAGCAATTGATAGAAAAACGAATAATTATGAGATTATCTAGGCATGATCATGTATATAGGCATCACGTCCGTGACAAGTAGACTGACTCCTGCCTGCATCTACTACTATTACTCCACACATCGACCGCTATCCAGCATGCATCTAGAGTATTAAGTTTATAAAGAACAGAGTAACGCATTAAGAAAGATGACATGATGTAGAGGGATAGACTCATGCAATATGATATAAACCCCATCTTTTTATCCTCGATGGCAACAATACAATATGTGCCTTGCTGCCCCTGCTGTCACTGGGAAAGGACACCACAAGATTGAACCCAAAGCTAAGCACTTCTCCCATTGCAAGAAAGATCAATCTAGTAGGCCAAACCAAACTGATAATTCGAAGAGACTTGCAAAGATAACTTAATCAAACATAAAAGAATTAAGAGAAGATTCAAATATTTCTTATAGATAAACTTCATCATAAACCCACAATTCATCGGATCTCGACAAACACACCGCAAAAAGAGTTACATCGAATAGATCTCCAAGAAGATGGAGGAGAACATGGTATTGAGATCCAAAGAGAGAGAATAAGCCATCTAGCTAATAACTATGGACCCAAAGGTCTGTGGTAAACTACTCACAACTCATTAGAGAGGCCTTGGAGATGATGTAGAGGCCTTCCATGATCGATTCCCCCTCCGGTGGAGCGCCGACGAAGGCTCCAAGATGGGATCTCGCGGATACAGAAGGTTACGGCGATGGAAATAGTTTTTCGTGGTCGCTTCTAATGTTTTCGGGGTACATGGGTATATATAGGAGGAAGAAGTAGGTCGGTGGACTCTTGAGGGGCCCATGAGATAAGAGGGCGCGCCTAGTAGGGGGGCGCGCCCTCCACCCTCGTGGCCGCCTCGTTTGTTTCTTGACTTCCACTCCAAGTCCTCTGGATCACGTTTGTTCCAAAAATCACGCTCCCGAAGGTTTCATTCCGTTTGGACTCCGTTTTGATATTCCTTTTCTTCGAAACACTAAAATAGGCAAAAAAAACAGCAATACGGGTTGGGCCTCCGGTTAGTAGGTTAGTCCCAAAAATGATATAAATGTGTAAAGTAAAGCCCATAAACATCTGAAACGGGTAATATAATTAATAGCATGGAACAATAAAAAATTATAGATACGTTGGAGACGTATCAAGCATCCCCAAGCTTAATTCCTGCTCGTCCTCCAGTAGGTAAATGATAAAAACAGAATTTTTGATGTGGAATGCTACCTAGCATAATTCTCAATGTAACTTTCTTTATTGTGGCATGAATGTTCAGATCCAAATGATTCAAAATAAAAGTTCATATTGACATAAGAAATGGTAATACTTCAAGCATACTAATCAAAGCAGTCATGTCTTCTCAAAATAACATGGCTAAAGAAAGTTTATCCCTACAAAATCATATAGTTAGGCTATGCTTCATTTTTGTCACACAAAAATGCTCCCATCTTATACACCCCCGATGACAAGCCAAGCAATTGTTTCATACTTAAATAATCTCAAACTTTTCCAACTTTCACGCAATACATGAGCGTGAGCCATGGATATAGCACTATGGGTGGAATAGAATATGATGATGGGGATTGTGTGGAGAAGACAAAAAAGGAGAAAGTCTCACTTTGACGAGGATAATCAATGGGCTATGGATATGCCCATCAATTGATGTCAACATGAGGAGTAGGGATTGCCATGCAACGGATGCACTAGAGCTATAACTAGTGGGTGTGCATCCAACTTGCTTGCTCACGAAGACCTAGGGCATTTTGAGGAAGCCCATTGTAGGAATATACAAGCCAAGTTCTATAATGAAAAATTCCCACTAGTATATGAAAGTGACAACATATGAGACTCTCTATATGAAGAACATGGTGCTACTTTGAAGCACAAGTGTGGAAAAAGATAGTAACATTGCCCCCTTTTTATTTATTTTTTCTTTTCTTTTCTTTTTTTTCTTTGGGCCTTTTTTTTTCTTTTGGCCTTTTTTTTCTTTTGGCCTTTTCTTTTTTTTTTCGCCTTTTTTTTCTTTTTTGGCCTTTTTTTATTTGGGGACAATGCTTTAATAATTATGATCATCACACTTTTATTTATTTACAACTCATGAATTACAACCCAAAACTCGAACAAGATATGACTCTATATGAATGCCTCCGGCGGTGTACCGGGATGGGCAATGAATCAAGAGTGACATGTATGAAAAATTATGCACGGTGGCTTTGCCACAAATACGATGTCAACTACATGATCATGCAACGCAATATGACAATGAGATGTGTGTCATGATGATAATCGGAACGGTAGAAAAGTTGCATGGCAATATATCTCGGAATGGCTATGGAAATGCAATAATAGGTAGGTATGGTGGCTGTTTTGAGGAAGATATAAGGAGGTTTATGTGTGATAGAGCGTATCGTATCACGGGGTTTGGATGCACCGGCGAAGTTTGCACCAACTCTCAAGGTGAGAAAGGGCAATGCATGGTACCGAAGAGGCTAGCAATCATGGAAGGATGAGAGTGCGTATAATCCATGGACTCAACATTAGTCATAAAGAACTCATATACTTATTGCAAAAAATCTACAAGTCATCAAAAACCAAGCACTACGCGCATGCTCCTAGGGGGATAGATTGGTAGGAAAAGACCATCGCTCGTCCCCGACCGCCACTCATAATGATGCACAATCTAAGAACACCCCATGTTTCAAATTTGTTACACAACTTTAACCATACGTGCATGCTACGGGACTTGCTAACTTCAACACAAGCATTCCTTAAATTCATAATCACCCAACTAGCATGACTCTAATATCACTACCTCCATATCTCAAAACAATTATCAAGTATCAAATTGATCACAGCATCCAATTCACTTCCTATCATAGTTTTTATTAATTATACCCAACTTGGATGCCCACCATTCTAGGACCAATTTTATAACCATTGCAAATAACATGCTGTTCTAAGAGACTCTCAAAATAATATAAGTGAAGCATGAGAGACTAATAATTTCTACAAAATTAAGCCACCGCCGTGCTCTAAAAGATATAAGTGAAGCACTAGAGCAAAAACTATTTAGCTCAAAAGATATAAGTGATGCACATAGAGTATTCTAATAAATTCCAATCAAGTGGGTTCCTCCCAAAAGGTTTGTACAGCAAGGATGATTGTGGTAAACTAAAAATCAAAGACTAATATCATACAAGACGCTCCAAGCAAAACACATATCATGTGGCGAATAAAAATATAGCTCCAAGTAAAGTTACCGATGAACGAAGACGAAAGAGGGGATGCCTTCCGGGGGCATCCCCAAGCTTAGGATTTTGGCTATTCTCGAATATCTTGGGGTTCCATGGGAATCCCCAAGCATAGGCGCTTGCCACTCCTTATTCTATAATCCATCAAATCTTTACCCAAAACTTGAAAACTTCACAACACAGAACTCAACAAGAAATCTCATAAGCTCCGTTAGTGCAAGAAAGAAAAACCACCACATAAGGTACTATTGGAAATATGCCCTAGAGGCAATAATAAAAGTATTATTATATTTCATTGTTCATGATAATTGTCTTTTGTTCATGCTATAACTGTATTATCCGGAAATCGTAATACACGTGCGAACACATAGACCACAATATGTCCCTAGTGAGCCTCTAGTTGACTAGCTCGTTGTGATCAACAGATAGTCATGGTTTCCTGACTATGGACATTGGATGTCGTTGATAACGGGATCACATCATTAGGAGAATGATGTGATGGACAAGACCCAATCCTAAGCATAGCATAAAGATTGTGTAGTTCGTCTGCTAGAGCTTTGCCAATGTCAAGTATCTCTTCCTTCGACCATGAGATCGTGTAACTCCCGGATACCGTAGGAGTGCCTTGGGTGTATCAAACGTCACAACGTAACTAGGTGACTATAAAGGTGCATTACAGGTATCTCCGAAAGTGTCTGTTGGGTTGACACGGATCGAGACTGGGATTTGTCACTCCGTATGACGGAGAGGTATCTCTGGGCCCACTCGGTAATGCATCATCATAATGAGCTCAAGGTGACCAAGGTGTTGGCCACGGGATCATGCATTACGGTACGAGTAAAGTGACTTGCCGATAACGAGACTGAACAAGGTATTGGGATACCGACGATCGAGTCTCGGGCAAGTAACGTACCGATTGACAAAGGGAATTGTATACAGGGTTTTGATCGAACCCTCGACATCATGGTTCAACCGATGAAATCATCGAGGAGCATGTGGGAGCCAACATGGGTATCCAGATCCCGCTGTTGGTTATTGCCCGAGAGTCGTCTCGGTCATGTCTGCATGTCTCCCGAACCCGTAGGGTCTACACACTTAAGGTTCGGTGACGCTAGGGTTATTAGGAAGACTAGTATGTGACTACCGAATGTTGTTCGGAGTCCCGGATGAGATCTCGGACGTCATGAGGAGTTCCGGAATGGTCCGGAGGTGAAGTTTTATATATGGGAAGTTGTCATACGGACACCGGAAAGTTTCAGGGGTCTATCGGTAATGTACCGGGACGACCGGAGGGGTTCCGGGGGTCCACCGGGAGGGCCACATGGGCCGCAAAGGGGAGGGAGCCAGCCCCTGGAGGGCTGGGCATGCCCCCCACCTTGGGCCCATGCGCCTAGGGTTGGGGGAAACCCCGAGGGCGCCCTTGGCTTGGGGGCAAGCCTCCCTCCTGGCCGCCGCCCCCCTCTAGATCCCATCTAGAGGGGCCGGCCCCCCTTGCCCCTTCCCTTATAAATAGAGGGGTGGGGGAGGGCTGCTGTACCCATCTCCAAGGCGCAGCCCCTCCACTCCCCAACACCTCTCCTCCTCTGTAAGCGCTTGGCGAAGCCCTGTCGGAGTACTGCTGCACCAACATCACCACGCCGTCGTGCTGCCGTTGGAGCGAGTTTCCTCAACCTCTCCTTCCCCCTTGCTGGATCAAGAAGGAGGAGACGTCTCCCGTCCCGTACGTGTGTTGAACGCGGAGGTGCTGTCCGTTCAGCACTTGGACATCGGTGATCTGAATCACGTCGAGTACGACTCCATCATCACCTTGCAAGCTTCCGCACGTGATCTACAAGTGGTATGTAGATGCAAACTCTCTCCCAACTCGTTGCTTAGATGAACTCATAGATGGATCTTGGTGAAACCGTAGGAAAAATTTTAATTTTCTGCAACGTTCCCCAACAGGTACTATAATGAACTCATTCTTTATTTATATTGTTGATAAACCTACTGTATTCCAACTTTTCTATGGTTCATACCCTTACATACTAGCCATAGATGCATCAAAATAAGCAAACAACACACGAAAAACAGAATCTGTCAAAAACAGAACAGTCTGTAGCAATCTGTATCTCTCGAATACTTCTGGAACTCTAAAAATCCTTCCAAAATAGGAAGTCCTGGGCAATTTGTCTATGGATCTACAGAAAAAATAATCAACGCAAAAGCACGTTTCTGTGAATTAACAAAATAATTTTTGTGTGTGCAAAGTTTCTGTTTTTCAGCAGAATCAAATTAATTATCACCATAGGTCACTAGTGCAGAACCGGGCATTAGCACCGGTTCGTAAGGCCCTATAGTGCCGGTTACATAACCGGCACTAATTAGTGGACACTAAAGGCCCCCTTTAGCACCGGTTCAGCACGAACCGGTGCTAAAGGGCTTACCACGCACTACTAGCTAGCCGTGCGTTCGAGGCCTTTAGTACCGGTTGGTAACACCAACCGGTACTATAAGGTTTGGTGGGTTTTTAGTTTTATGATTTCTTTTTCATTTAATTTTGTGTTTCCATTTTAATTCTTTTTCGTTTGCTGGTATTTTACGATACTACACATTGTACACGTTATGCATCGTATATACATCATGCATGCTTTAATTGTTTATCAACGCTGCTACTATGTTCATTGCACCCGTAGATATAACATGCTCATGCATGCTTTTGCATCATTACATCATCATATATATATAATAACAAGTCGTACTAATCATGCATCATCATACAACTTCTACTCGTTATTAATAATAAGTCATACGATCATCACATCCTCATATATAGTCATCAAACCCAACCCTACATAATTGTTCTTAGCACATGATCATCAATATCAGGTAGGACCTAAACACCCTTAAGGTAAAATAGCATAAAACAATATAGACCCTGACTCTCCGTTATGAAGAATGGTGATCATCCTGTCTCCAATTCTTGCCTTTCGCTGCTTATTGCTTCCAAGAAGCTCCTTACGACTGTCCATACATTTTCTCCATTCTTTGATTGTTATGTCTCCACTTCTTTTGGAAACCCGGTATGGACAGTTGAGATTCGTAGGACGACCTGGTAATATGTTCAAAACATGAAGGCTACCACGCGTATACATCAGATGAGGCACACAATCATTCGGGATTATCTGTTGAAAAACATAGTAATAACTTCGTAGTTAGTAATGATGTACTAGTTTTAGAAGTGTGCAAAAAAAGATGCACGGATGTTGTAATAGTAAAAAATAATCTTACCAAGGTATCTCCATGGTAGTTACCGTAGTTCAACACGTGCACTAGTGGCACGTATTGACCATAATGTTGAGGAGTTTGATTGTAGATATTGTAATTCTCAAGATCTCTACAAAATCCGACCAGATGTCGTTCTCTCCCGATAAGTTAATTCGCAGCCTTCGTGTAGTACGCTCTGTCTACCATCTTCCGCACATTCTTTGAAGCATGAAAATAAGCTGTCAATGGAGATAAGTTGTCAACATTATATTTTGAAATAAACAATATAAATTACTTAATAACTATGTTTAGCTCACATGAGGGAAGAACTGGAGGTGTATCCACAAAGACCCAAATCGTAGGTGTCTCTTGCTCGATTGTAGGATCACCAAGATCCATGGTGATAGTCATACCCTCATCAAGACCATACATCTTGCAAAATGCATCCCAATTTTGCAACCAAAATGGGTTACACTCGAGCATTGTACTGCTTTACTTGAAAATCCACGTCATGTTCGGTACTTAGGATAATTTTTTGGTTTCAAAATTTTCATGGTCTTCAATACCCATCCTCTCCAAGACATAGCGTCTTGCAAAGCATGGGATAAGCTAGTCGAATTGGAAAGATGAAAATACACGTTAAAATAGTTGAAGTCGTGCTTAATTACGAAAAAACCTATTGTCGCTGCTATGCATCCGTATGAACGCCGCAAGTCTCCTCGAGGTTAATGCTGAAGCGCCGATCTTCATCCAGCTCAATGAACCTGTCAGAGATACCTCGGTTGTCGTGGCACCAATCGCACTCCCGAGGCGGTTATCGTCGTCCGATGAGTACGACATTTCCGCCCACGCTCATAATTTAGTTTTATTAGTCAACTATCTAGTTCAACTACTAAGCACTTACTATAAATAAATAAGTAGTACTTACTAAAACAAACTACTTCTATATATAGTAAAATAAATTAGTTTATTAAATCAACTAGCTAGTTCAACTATAAATAAACTACTTCTTCTTT
>CM038147.1:21580208-21832708 GCA_021437245.1 Aegilops speltoides | reverse complement strand
GATTCATTATTATTCTCAATCAAAGTAGACAAAGGCATATCATTGGGATCAATAGAAGCACTTTTTGTAGCAAACAATTTCATAAGTTCATCCATCTTTCCACTCAAAACATTAATTTCTTCTATAACATGCACTTTTTTACTAGTAGATCTTTCGGTGTGCCATTGAGAATAATTAGCCATAATATTATCAAGGAGTTTAATAGCTTCTCCTAAGGTGATTTCCATAAACGTGCCTCCCACGGCCGAATCTAAAAGATTTCTAGAAGCAAAATTCAATCCGGCATAAAAATTTTGTATGATCATCCATAAATTCAAACCATGAGTAGGGCAATTGCGAATCATCAATTTCATTCTTTCCCAAGATTGGGCAACATGCTCATGATCAAGTTGTTTAAAATTCATAATATCGTTCCTAAGAGTCATGATCTTAGCGGGAGTAAAATACTTAGAGATAAAAGCATCTTTGCACTTATTCCATGAATCAATACTATTCTTAGGCAAAGACGAAAACCAAACTTTAGCACAATCTCTAAGTGAAAATGGAAATAACTTCAATTTAACAATCTCATTATCCGTATGTTTCTTCTTTTGCATCTCACACAAATCAACAAAGTTGTTTAGATGGGTAGCGGCATCTTCACTAGGAAGGCCGGAGAATTGATCTTTCATAACAAGATTCAGCAAAGCAGCATTGATTTCACAAAGACTCAACATCATTAAGAGGAGCAATCGGAGTACTAAGGAAATCATTATTATTGGTATTGGAAAAGTCACACAACTTGGTATTATCTTGCGCCATAGCGACAAGTAATCCAACACACAAGCAAACAAAAAGGCAAGCGGACGAGAGAGAGAGGAGATTGGGAAACAAAGGGCGAATAAAATGGCAAGGATGAAGTGGGGAGAGGAAAATGAGAGGCAAATGGCAAATAATGTAAATGCGAGGGAGATAAGTTTGTGATGGGTACTTGGTATGTCTTGACTTGAGCGAAGACCTCCCCGGCAACGGTGCCAGAAATCCTTCTTGCTACATCTTGAGCTTGCGTTGGTTTTCCTTGAAGAGGAAAGGGTGATGTAGCAATAGTAGCATAAGTATTTCCCTCAGTTTTTGAGAACCAAGGTATCAATCCAGTAGGAGGCTCCTCAAAAGTCCCACGCACCTACACAAACAAACAAGAACTCGCAACCAACGCAATAAAGGGGTTGTCAATCCCTTCACGGCCACTTGCAAAAGTGAGATCTGATAGAAATAATATGATAAGATAAATATGTTTTTGGTATTTTATGATATAGATAGGAAAAGTAAAGATTCAAATAAAAGTACATTGAAAGCTTATATGATAAGAGATAGACCAGGGGGCCATAGGTTTCACTAGTGGCTTCTCTTAAGATAGCATAAGTATTATGGTGGGTGAACAAATTACTGTCGAGCAATTATAGAAAAATGAATAATTATGAGATTATCTAGGCATGATCATGCATATAGGCATCACGTCCGTGACAAGTAGACCGACTCCTTCCTGCATCTACTACTATTACTCCACACATCGACCGCTCTCCAGCATGCATTTAGAGTATTAAGTTCATAAAGAACAGAGTAACACATTAAGAAAGATGACATGATGTAGAGGGATAAACTCATGCAATATGATATAAACCCCATCTTTTTATCCTCGATTGCAACACTACAATACGTGCCTTGGTGCCCCTGCTGTCACTGGGAAAGGACACCGCAAGATTGAACCCAAAGCTAAGCACTTCTCCCATTGCAAGAAAGATCAATCTAGTAGGCCAAACCAAACTGATAATTCGAAGAGACTTGCAAAGATAATTCGACGAAAAGCAGACGAAACGCTCGTCCATTTAGGTCGGCGCATTGGAGTTGCTCTAACATACTAGGGTTGATTCTTTGTTATAATAGTAGCACCCATGTACACATTTGGGTCGGCGCCTCGCAAAAGATTTCTGGGTTGTATTCGTCAACATTTCTCCCCTCTCCCCTTCCGCAACTAGGGTTTCCCACTCCCCTTGCTGCCAGCCGCCGCCACTTCACGCCTCGCCTTCCTCCTCCCCCTCTCGACTCCCGTCCGCCCGCTTCGCCCCCCCTCAGCGGCGACGGCGGCTTCTCTCTCTCCTTCCCCCCCCCGTTCATCTTCCTCCCCGCCGTCGGCTAGTTCCGCGGCGTGGCCCTTGGGCGCTGGCGGCGGCGGGCCGTCCCTTCCCCGCATGCTCATGGGGGCGCGGGGGCCTCCCGATGGCGGCGGCGCATCTCGGCTAGCTGCGGTGTGGTTCGGCGGCGGGATTCCGGCGAGCTTTGTGGTACTCGATGCGGCAGCGCGGCCTTTGGCCGCGGTGCGGTGGTGGCCGGCAGCGCCCGCACGGCTCAGATCTGGGCCCTTTCGGGCTCCATCTGGGCTAGGACGGGCCGGCGACTCGATGCGTGGCGACGCTGCTCCCTGGTTGGTGGTGAAGTGGTGGTGGTCTGCGGGCGGTGGCGGCTTCGTCGGCCGGCGAGCTGCAGCGTGATGGCAGGGGCTGTCCGGACCCTTTTGGGTCCGGCCGGGCCTCGGCGCCTGGCAGGCGCCTTGTCCATGCGTCCGGTCGGCTCCGCGGTGGCGGTGGTGGTTGTCCCCTCACGTCGGCGATGTTGTGGATGCCCCCGTGGCCACTCTCTCTTCTCCCGTCCTCCAGGTCTCGTGTTGGTGACCTCAGGGAGACGACAAAGTGGATTCGGTGACCGTGGTGGCACATTTTGGTGGCCGGCGCGATGGGCGGTGCACTTTGATTCGTCGGCGGTGGTGGTGGGGGTTTGGGTTGGGAGAAATCTCTGGCGTCTCGTCCGGCCCCGACGCGGCGACGCCTGTGGGTGCCGCCGGACCTTCCTGAAGGGCGTCGGGTACACCCCTTCCCCTCACTGCCTCCAGCGTACCGGGGGAAACCCTAGGACTAGTCCGGGCAGCAGCGTCGTCGTCGTCGCCTCCTTCTTAAAGGTGTTGCTTGGTACGCGGCGCTTCGGGTGCTGGAAACGTGGTGGTACTTCTCCGGAGTGTGCATCGGTCGCCGGTCATCTTCGTACGTTGATCTGCCGTTGTTGGCATTTGTTTCTCTTCCTTTTTTTTCTCTGTTTTTTGGGCTTGTTTGTGCTGCGGCCCCAGCACCTATCTGGATGTATCGGTGGTTGCTTTGTAATACAAAGCGGGGGGAAACCCTTTTTCTTATAGTGATGTTAAAACGTAATAATTAATTGGGAATGATGTTTGCCATGTATAGCAAACTTGATAGCTGAACATATACCTGGACTCTCTGTGGAATGTAGGTCAACAGGTGGTGGTAGATGTACATTTGACGCCTTTCTCTGTTCCGGTGCCTTGCCCTTTGAATTACCTATCAACTTTAAACATTAAACAACATTAGTTCTTGTTGCATAGCAGGTATGTTATGTAGTCAACTTACTGTTCGGATGCTTGACCTGTTCATATCAATTTTCAACATTATACCACATTAGTTAATGTTTGTTGTGGTTTATCTGCAGAACAACACAATGGAAATTTTTCGGCATGGGGACTCACAAATTAAATTGGTGCAACCCCCTTTGGTGACCTCCGCTGCAACTGAGATTGAAGGATCCATCTATGATCTCTGAAGACTCTGAAAACCTTCTTATCTAGCAAGGTTCGAAGATCTATTTGGATTTATTTGTGATGCTATGATCTGAGAATAGATGTCTGAACTCTTTCGAGTTTGTACATATGCAGCAAAGAATAATCTTAAATACATCATGTTTCTTCAGGCATGTACATGGTTCTTGATATGTTCAGCGATTGGGATTTCTGCAAGTGCAATGTCTATAGAGTATTGGATCGCATGTACATATTTCACTCATTTCAAACAACAGATTTTAATTTGAACGTGCTTCAAATATATATAAAAAATTAGAAATGGAATCGGACCCGTGTAGTAATTTCACTCTCAAATGCATAAAAGATGGAGCGTGCAATACAACCACAGTGGGCCCTAATAGCACAAATCTCAAAGATTGTGGATTGTGGCGGATGTATCGGCAGCTACCGTTAACGCTTAAAATGATTGCGGCCATTGATAAGCACGCAGACCACGAGAACCTCACGCACGTTGAGCCGCCGCCTCCTCCTTCTCCTCCACAAAAAGCTAGGGTTTTTGCCTCCCGCCGCCGCCGCCGCCGCCGCAGGTCCACCTCCTCTCCAATGGCCTTAGGGCCATGGGGGCGCAGTGGATCTCGGCAAGGGTCGGCGGGAGGGCTCCGTTTTTAATCGTTTCTTTCAGTTTTGCTAGGGTTTGTGTCCCGCTCAGAAGACGAGACGGCGGCGGCTCCTCAAGATGGAATAAAGGTCTCCCGCCTAGCCCCGCTCCGGCGTCGTCTAGCATCGCAGGTGGCGTGTGGAGGTGTGTCTCCGGCGGATCTATCTTTGGTGGATTTGCTCGGATCTCGTTGTTGTTCGCTCACGTTCGTGTGTCTTCGGATTGGATTTTTCGATCTCGTTATTCTTCATCTGCGGCGGTTGCTGTTCAGTGCGCTGGTCCCACGGGCCTTAGCACGACGACTTCCGACCGTCTACTACAACAAGTTGTGCCCGACTCGGTGATGGAGGGCGATGACGGCGGCGCGCCTTCGGCTCGCTTCAGTGCTAGTAGTTGTCGCTAGGTGGTCTACGGATCTGGATGTGATTTCTATTATTTCTGGTATTCGTTATACTGCCATGATTGAAGATGAATAGATCGGAAATTTTCTCGCAAAAAAAAAA
Organism: Aegilops speltoides; assembly: GCA_021437245.1. Classification (NCBI taxonomy): domain Eukaryota; kingdom Viridiplantae; phylum Streptophyta; class Magnoliopsida; order Poales; family Poaceae; genus Aegilops; species Aegilops speltoides. The sequence goes on along the minus strand of CM038147.1, from coordinate 21,827,925 downwards.
AAGATAAGCACGCAGACCACGGATCGGATAGTGAAAACACAGACTTGTGCCTTAATTATGATTGAAGGAGCAGCAGTCTGCCTGGTTTTTTTTTTTTTTTGACACAGCTAAAGAGCATCTTCGGTAGTGCAGCGAGCAGGCAGAGCAGCCAAGGACGGAGAATGGAGGGAGAAAGCAGGGCAGCAATCTTTCTTGGCAGCAGGCAGACGTCGGCAATAAGCGACGAGCACACATCTGCTCCATGCCCCCACGCCGGAAGGTCCACGTCGGGAGGAGAGGACGAAAGGTGCGATCTGCATGTGATCCATGGCCCTCATACTGTCCGAGGCTCCTCAGTAGGCCAAAGCAGAGGAGGCAACGGCCGTCGATGGCTCCGTTTTGGCTCTACGAAGCCATTTAGCGGAAACCTTGTACAGTGTCGGAGCCATTCACCACGAACCTCGCACGGCTACGCATAAATCCTATCCCAACCGTCCCCTGCTCCTACCTCAGCAGGAGGACCACAAGCAGTACTATGTCGGGAGGAGAGGACCGTAGCGGAGCCCGCAAGCTGCGATCTGCATGTGATCCATGGCCCGCAAGCTACTGTCCGAGGCTCCATAGTAGGCCAAAACAAATGAGACAGCGGCCCTCGATGGCTCTCCTCTCGCTCTATAAGAGCAACTCCAATGGGGCGACCCATTTTATCCGCCCGCGTCCGTTTGGATCAGCGCGGACAAAAGTGGCGGCCCAATGCGCCGACCCAAACGGTCGCGCGTTCGTTTTTTGTCCGCGGACGATCCATTCACTGCCCAATTTTAAGCCTGATTTGCGTCGGGGCGGACAAGAGATGGACGCGCGCGCGCGCCTACTCCTCTCTCCGGGCCCGCCGGTCGGTGTCAGCCACCACCATTTCCCCCCATTTTTCCCAGAAACACTCCCGCCCGCGCGCGCTCGCTCCCGCCCCAACCATGGACGACGCCATCGACCTCGACCTCGACGCCGCCGCCGGCCTCGCCTCCCTCGCCTCGTCCGGCGCCGTCGCCCCCTCCGGGAAAGGCAAGCCTCGTGCCCCGCGCAAGATCGCCGCCACGACCAAGCAGAAGAAGGCGCTGGCGCCCAAACAGCGAGCAAGGGAGTCGGCCAAGAGAAAGGGCCGGAGGCACGCCGCGGACGCGAGGGAAGAGGCCGCCGCGCAGGCCGCCGCTGTCGCCGCCGCGCAGCAGGAGTTCACCAATGCCCGCGTTGCGGCGGCAACGAGGGAGGCGCTCTACATGCTAGGGGTAAACCCTAGCCAGCGCAGCCTCGTCCAAGCCGCCATCACCGCGGCCAGCACCGGCTCGTCGGCGTTTCCTCGGATGGTACTACCCGAGTCACCCCGCGCGTCGGCTTGCAACCCGGTCCTCGGCTTCCACGTCTACCCGCAGGCCTCCCGCCTCTCCGGGGAGTGCTCACCCGACGTGAGCGTGGTCGCGCCTTGCACGCTTGCGCCAGCGCCCATCGACCTCAACGCCACCCCGGTGGTCGGTGGCTCGTCGTCCGGCGGCACGAGGAAGCGCTACGAGCGCCCGCCGCCGCGGGCTCCCGACGCCAGAAACTCAGACGAGGAATGCCGTCCGCCGACGAGGACTTCATGCAAAACCTCATCTTCGAGGTCGGTGCGCCGGGCGCTGGCTACGATCCCGACGAGATACAAAGCCAGGACGGCCGCGGGCGTTTCACGCCGGCCGCTGGCTATGATCCCGACCAGGCGGCCTTCATGCGTGATCAGGTCGGCATCGACCTGGACGGCTTCCCCATCGACCACGAGTTCCCGGATGACTACGGGCTAGAGGAAGAGGACGAGTGCGACATTGACGTGGAGCCTTTGTTCGAGGACGAGCTCGCCAACCAAGCCGCCGGTCCTAAGCCGAAGCGCAAGAGCAAGCGTACGAAGGCGTACACGGTGGCCGAGGACAATCTTCTTTGCGAGTGTTGGCGAGACATTGGACAAGATCCGAAGACGGGCGCCGAGCAAAAGCATTCGACCTTTTGGACTCGTGTGCACCGAAAGTTTCATGAGCGCAAGAAGTTTCCACCTTACCAATTTGTGAGCACGCGCGGGTGGGTCTCCATTTCCAAGCAGTGGAGGGTGATCCAACAAGAGTGCAACAAGTTTTGCGACACCCTTGAGAGCGTCAAGGCCCGCCCAGTGAGAGGCATCGGCATGCAAGAAATGGTATGATAGCTAGCAAGCCACCCTCTTTTGTGTCATCAAGATCATCCTTTTACGTCTTCATTTGCTATCACTTGCCCATATGCTTGCATGGAAACATTTTGTAGGCATTTCAAGCTTTGGAGGCATTCAAGGTTCAACACAATGGCAAGTGCTTCAACCTCTCCCATTGCTATCGGGTCATCAAGGACGAAGAGAAGTTCAAGGCACAATATGCCGCACTCAAGGCACGTGGGGGGGAAGAAAGCCGTGGAGGATGTTGGGGAGGGCGAGCCGGCACAGCCGCGGGGGAAGACCAACTCCAAGAAGGAGGACAAGCCAGATGCGGCCACCAACGCCTTGATCGCAAGCGTGGACGGCATGATGAATAAGAAGGACTCAAGTGAGGAGGAGCGCCGGCGTTTCAAGGCGGAGCAAATGGATGCTTTCATGGAGATCCAAAGGAGGAGGCTTGATTTTGACGCCGAGAAGCAAGCCAAGATGTTTGAGCTCGAGACGGAGAAGCAAGCCAGGATGCTAGAGATCGAGGCCGCCAACGCCAAGACCAAGGCGAAAGAAGTGGATCTTGCGAGCATGATGACCGGGGTGGAGATCATGAAGGTGGATCTCAACATCGTGTCGCCAAGGAAGAGGCCGTGGTTCGAGAAGATGCAGGCCGACATGCTCAAGTTCGACGACGAGTGATCTATGGCGGTGAGGGCCATCTTTTTTGTATGTCCGCAGGTGTGCCGGCGTGACCACGGGAGCCGAGATGGCGTGGTCGAACTCAAGTCACACCCTTTTTTGTGTGCTGGCATGTGTGCCGGCCGGCTGGCGAATGCGCCAGCATGAACTGTGGTGATATTTTCTGAAGCCTGCATTGTATGCCGGCGCTGGCATGGTGCCAGCATGAGACATGGCAGCTGGCATGATCGGCCGTGGGCCCTTTTTTATTTAAAAGTTGAGTGCGGAAATGAAATGGGTCGGCGTGTTGGGCGCACTGCCGATCCAAATGCAAAACTGGACGGACGCCGGGCGGGCGGCCGACCCAAACGGACAAAAGCGGACAAATGCGCCGTCCGTTTGGGTCGGTCCATTGGAGTTGCTCTAAGAAGCCATTTGGCCGAAACCTTATACAGTGCCAGAGCCATTCACCTTGAACCATGTATGGCTACGCATACATCCTATCCCCAACCGTCCCCTTGCTCCTACCCCGGCGGCCATGGCGACCATCCCGGACGAGCTCCTCGAGGAGGGCTTCCTCGGCCCGCCCACGCTGGACGCGCTGGCTCGCGCCGCGGCCGCTGCCACCACCAACACCTCATCCTGCCGTGTCATCAAAGGCCGCGCATTCCGCCGCCTCTTCCGCGCGCTGCACCGTCCTTCCCTGCTCGGCTTCATGGACGTAGCCGGATTCCACCCAGCCCAGGCGCCGCACCCCTCTGCCACACTCACCCTTTGCGTAGCGGATTTCTCCTTCGTCCCGCTCGTCGTCATTTCTTCCTGCTGCTACATCCCGCCTGACGTCCAAGACCGCTGCCTCGACGATGAGCAAGGCCCCCGCTGGCGCCCTCGTGGCGCCAAGGCGCGCCACGTCCTCCTTGATCGGATCTCCCTCCACCTGGCGGGAGCTCAACAAACAGAGCGCTGCTTGTAACGTCGCTGACTTCAACCTCGCCGTCAGTGACCCTTTATTTTGAAGATACATGCTGCTTCCAACTCGGGGTGGACGACACGGTCCATCCGGCGGTCCGGCTCGTGGCCCGCTTCGGCTCGGGCAGCTCGGTCTGGCCCGCTAGTTTAAATGGCGGTCCGGTCCCTCCAAACAGGCGAAAAGCTTCGGTCCGGTCCGTCTTTGACCGAGCCGACCGAGCGGACCGAAGGTGGCGTCTGCGGCATGGCTGGAGCGTGGCGGGGCGTCTTGATGGCTTGCCAGGGCGTGGCGGGGCGTGGCAGGTGCGTGGCGGGGCGTGGCGGGGCATGGCAGGTGCGTGGCGGGGCGTGGTGGCTCGAGCATGGCGGGGCGCAAGAAACCGCCGCCGTCTCGTCCGCCGCCACACGGCCGTCGTCCGCGCGCCATCGGACTCGATGGTCCCGGAAACTATGTCCATTAGACGCGCGACACTCGGGTCCGCCGCCCCTACCAACGAAATCGACGTGGGAGGTCCTACATCGCCGCATCGGTCGTCGTCCCTTTATCTCCGCTTCACCGCCGTCGTGCGATTAAATGCGCCGATGAGCTCCCTCCGTGTTCGCCGTCATGTAGCTTCCTCTGGTTCTTCCAAGCTCCTGACATCTTTTCAACGAGCTGCGCTTCCTCTAGCATTGCGTCCCCGACGAACAGCTTCGCGGTGCTCCAGAGCGTGCTCTGCCCATGTCTTGGCCGGTCTGGACGGTCCTCTCGGTCCGCTCGTGGCCCGCCATTGCCGGTCCGTCCTCGCAAAGAGGCCCGAGACATCGCTCGGTCCGGTCTGTCCGGACCGCGGCGTCCGGTCCAAACGCCGGCTCAGACGGGACGGACTGCTCGGACCGTGTCCACCCCTACTTCCAACCATACCGAGGACCTCGCCGCCGAGCCGCAAGACCTCCTCTGGGCATTCGAGCCCTGCTAGCTCCCAACACGGGCAACGCATTTACAACAACGAGCCAACGACCTTACTGCTAGACTCCTTGAAGCTATGGGCTCCTCCGCTTGTTTAAAACAATGTATGTCACTCGTTTCAAAAAACATCTTATCTTATATTTACTAATTGAAGGCACCATTGAAGCCTCCACATTAATTCTAAAAAACAGATAATATTAGCTTTTAGATCATAATTATGCGGCTAAGATTAAATGGTATGAAAAGAGTCCTATTTGCATACGTTCATGTTTATCTTCCTGCAAAAAAATAAAAATAATAATACAGCCGTAGGTGATCTAAATAAATACACAGCCGTACGTGAACACATAGGCTGCTCAGCCTCTACCTTCCAAAAGCCTTACGTGATGCTCTAAAAGATATAAAATCCTGAATTTATTATACCCTGGTCTCTTCCTATCTCTCCAGTAAAAATCAACGTGAAGCTTTGTAGAAAAATATTCAACGCTCAGCAGTCGTGTAAAAAGTCTGACATGAAACTCTGAAAAAAGCAACGTGAAGCAATGGTGTATGCTTTGATTTAACAAATATGTGCAGATCTCAGTACCCACGGCTGACTTTTTAGAAAGAAAATATAATTATCAAAGCAAATTTTAATATTAAAAAATGTATAAAAATGTTATATCAGTCTTGATAAATGTTAACTACTGAAAATGAAAAGGCAAAAACAAAAATTACGTTGTTACTTTAATTTTTGTAACAATATTTTCCAAATGCACATAACCTCTCCACGCAAAAACAACACGTATTACATTACACACAAAATGTTGCGACCTTAGTATGCACGTTTTGACAGCAAGAATGAAAAATTATAGTAAATCATCACAATATTAAATTGCTCCTCTAAAATAAATATAAAATGGGAATACATAATAACAAATATTACAGTGTGTAAATTATTTTTCTAACCTAAGTACATCAAAAAATTCAGCAAACTAACTAGCGCGTGCCTTTGTATCTATGTGCAAGGGTCAAGTCGAAGGGGATCCGTTCTCTGTGTCTACATTAAGAGATTGAGAAGGTGTTCTAAAATTGGCTGACCACTTGCAAAACAAGGAAGTAGATCTTACCATGCAAATTCAAGAGCTGACTAGCATGAATGGATATAAAAACTATATATAAATGGAATTCTAATAAGGGATAATATGTTCATTTTATTCCAAAAAGCAGTAAGTTCTGACAACAGAAAGATTATTGTTTTCCTCAGAAGAACTTAGCATTCTCTGTATCGTAGAGTTCAACCAAATTTATATTTATATACTAAAGTTATGTGTTTTCTGTCGTCTGTCCAATGTGGGATAAACTTTGATAATAATTTCCCAAAATGGAAGGCATACTTTTAAAATGCTAATAAATTCATTGATATGTGTACTGACAAAAAAGGAAACACAATAGTCACGTTTGCCTCCGCAATAAGATGATGAAATAACTGTAAAACCATCATCACCTAACAACCACTTAATCACAATATTTATTAAAAATTATACATAGTAAATATTCTGAACGTGCTAGCCCATGCATATGCACGGGTTGACGACTAGTATTTCACTAATTCACATAATTCAAGGATTGTTTTCACTCATTTTCAGAATAGGTTTTTGTCTTTGTCAAAATAACATATTCCACTTACTTCGAAGCACTGATTTTGATCAGTTAAAAAACAGCATATTTAACTCATTTCGAAAAGCATATTTCATTCATTTCAAAAGAACAATTTCAGTTGTTTAAAAACAATATGTTTCATTCATTTGAAAAAAATGGAATTCACTCATTTTACTCAATCCAAGCAAACAATGCCAATTATTTCAAAAATGATTTCACTTGTTTATTTCACTAGTTTCAGAAAAGAGATTTCACTACTAGGAAAAGGCCTACTAGTGGCGCACCAGTTTTGCATACTAATGGCGCACTACTGGTGCGCCACTAGTACCACACCACTAGTATTTTTTACTAGTGATACTAATGGCGCACCACTGGTGCGCCATTAGTATAGGCCATGGTGCGCCATTAGTATAGGTCATGGTGCGCCATTAGTATTTTTGAATTTTGAAGGCGGGAAAATAGTAGTGGCGCACCGTCTAACCCGCACCGTGCGCCATTGCTATTTTTGAATTTTGAATTTGGATTTGGATCGTGATTTTTTACCCATTTTTTGCTTGTTTTTTTTTGCACGATATTATTTCAAATTTTGTTCCCGTTTTTGGATCTTGTACTTTCTTTTGCCGTGTTCTTTTGCCGGAGAGGAGTTCGCCGGAGAGGAGGAGGAGGAGGTGACCGCAGAGGCGCTCGCCTACATCGCCGGAGAGGAGGGGGAGGTCGCCGGAGAGGAGTTCACAGGAGCATCGGAGAGGAGGAAGGAGAAACCATGAGGCGATGGGAGGACAGGAGGGAGGAGGAGCTCACCGGAGATGAGGTAGGAGGAGCTCACCGGAGAGGAGGGAGGAGGAGCTCACCGGAGATGAGGGAGGAGGAGCTCATCGGAGAGGAGGGAGGAGAAACCGTGAGGGGAGGGGAGTGGAGGAGAGGAGGGAGGAGGAGGTCGCGGAGAGGAGGAGGAGGAGGTCGCGGAGAGGAGGAGGGTAGTATGGTGGAGGAGAGAAGGGAAGATGCAGTGGAGGAGAGGAGGAGATGGAGTGGAGGAGAAGAATGAAAAGGTAAGGAGGAGAGGACACGCCCAGCCATATATACGGCATAATAATGGCGCCTGTGGGCAGGTGCCATTACTATTTTTTTTGATTTATTTTGAATTTTGAAGGCGGGAAGATACTAATGGCGCACCATGGGAAGGTGCGCCATTAGTAACTTTTTTTATTTTTTTGATTTATTTTGAATTTTGAAGGCGGAAGATAGTAATGGCGCACCATGGGCAGGTGCGCCATTAGTAAGTTTGAATTTTTTTGCCTCTCCAGATCTTAAAAGCCCGTTTTTTTTTCTGTTAGGTTTTTGAGGATTTTGAAAATGTTTAACGTGGTTCCCCCCATTAAATTCGGATGTAACTTTTCGAGTAGATGATTTTTCATATAAAAAACTTTTTCATCCGAATTCGTATGCAAAAGTTATGCCCATTTTTACAAATTCTCGAGAGATTTTGCAAAAAATCGAAAATTCATGTTTGTAAATTTTGCTAACAACTAGACCACACATCACATGGGAATCTTATTTTCTTTTATTTTTTTGACATTTCTATCATTTTCTTTTATTTTTTTGAAACTGAAAAGGCGGTCCAGGGGGTGCATTCGGGGGAATGTTTGGGCCAAATTACTAATTGCGCACTGTGGGATGGTGCGCCATTACTAGTTGTCGCACAACTCCCACGTTGCGCCATTAGTAATTTTCGAAAAAAATTAATTCTTTTTACTAATGGCGCACCGTGGATGTGGTGCGCCATTAGTATTTGCACACTAATGGCTAGTATTTAGTAATGGCGCATCACATGTACAGTCGCCATTAGTGTCCATTTTGGCTATAGCTGTTTTTGTAGTAGTGTTTCACTCAATCAAACAAGTACTTTCAATAATTTTCAAAAAGAACAATTTCACTCGTTTAAAACAACATATTTCACTCGTTTATTTCACTAGTTTCAAACAATAGATTCCACTCATTTCACCCAATGAAAAGCAGTATATTTCATTCGTTTCAAAACTAGATTTCACCAATTTTGCCGAATCCAGACAAATATTTTTATCATTTAAATAAACGATTTCACTCATTTAAAACAACATATTTCACGCGTTTCAAACAACAGATTTTAATTTGAACGTATTTAAAATGTATCCAAGATTGATTTTGTTCTATAGGTCTTGGCGTATGGAGTTCAAATATATATAAAAAATTAGAAATAGAATCGGACCCGTGTAGTAATTTGACTCTCAAATGCATAAAAGATGGAGTGTGCAATACAAGCACAGTGGGCCCTAATAGCACAAATCTCAAAGATTGTGGATTGTGGCCGATGTATCCGCAGGTACCCGTGAACGCTTAAAATGACTACGGCCATTCATAAGGTTGGTCGTAATGGTAGTATCATGCATGCCAACTAGGCAATTTTGATGAGGTGTCATAGCATTAAATGAAGAAAGAGAGGGTGTAGTATCATATCATGATACCGTATCATATTAAATGCTATGCTACTTTATGTCATGCATGGCAATAAATAGAGTACAACATGATACTAATATATGATACTATGCATTAGGGAGGTAGTATCATACACATCATATGCATGATACTAGTATATGATACTCCCCATTACAACTAGCCTAACCACGCAGACCACGGCCCTAATAGCACAACTTATGAATTAATTATGATTGAAGCAGCAGCAGTCTGCCTCAGTTTTTTTTCGAGAGTACGCCTAGGCGTATCATATTTTTATAGAAGGCAGAAGATCAAGTACAAGAGACTACGACTTGCTGCGAACAACAAGTGTAGTAAACTCCACACCCACACTTACAACAACACTCGCATACACAACACAAAGGAGCCTATCCTAGACAGAACATCTAGCTGCGTCTCGACCAGCACCGAACACCACAAAGAACAACAACTACAAACGAGCATTCCTTGTCTACACACCAACCATCCATGATTGCCAAAGAGGAAGACGGCGAATGGGTAGCGGGACTCAGACAGACCCGAGAAAGCCATTGTCTTTGATACCCCGTCCGCCACGTACATAGCGCCTAAGAAGATCCGCCCGGACCAGCGGCCAGCACCGGATAACCACACCACCGAGCCTCGAAACCATGTCTCCTTACGCGATGCTCCCAACAGAGTAACGCCGCCGAGACGCCGCCATCGCCGGTCCATACTAACCAAGGCTTTCACCCGGAGACAATACTAGCAAGGGAGAAGATGTCGACACACCATTGCAACGCCTCCAAGGAGGGGAATGACGCCCACGGGCGCCGCCGTCGCAAGCACCAGCCAAAGCTGTGCAGGATTTTCATCCAACCAGTCGCGCACCTCCCGCCCATCGCATCGGAATAAGGCCAAGCAGATCAGGATGGGTAACACCGCCGCCGTCGCAGCACCTCGTCATCGTGGCGCAAGAGTTGCAGAACACCCACTCCCCGCACCGAGGACACGCATCCATCATCGACCTCAATCCAAGGCCGAGAACCAGCAGCTCCTGCTCCAACCACCAGCACCAGCCAGCCATGCCACACCAGGCCGCCAGCCACTCCAGGCCACGGCAACCAGCCTCACCCGCGGCAACACACCACCAGGCGGCCAACCACGCCACGGCCTCGCCCAGGGGACCTGGATCGGGAAGACCCAGCTCCAGAGCACGCCACGGCCTCCGTCTCCCTCCGCAGCCTCCAACACCTTGCCGGCGTCGCACACAACCCACCACTCCGCAACCATCGCCGGCAGCCGCTCGAGCGCCACACCAGGCCGAGCGCCGCCGCACCGCTGCAAGCAGGGCCCCACCGCGCCGCCCGCCTTCGCCAACGCCTGCTGAGATTCACCTCGCGCAGATCTCTCTCTCTGGCTCCGGCCACTCGCCGCCGCACCTAACGCCTCGTCGTGCGCCACCATCGAGAATCCCCGCGCGCCCACTTGGCGCCGCTCCCCAGCGAGGAGGAACGCCGACGCGCCGACCGTCCCGCCGTCTTTGACGGACGGGCGCCGCCACCACCGCCCGCCGGCGGCGCGCAGCAGCGAGGAAGGAGGAGGGGTTCATGGCGGCGGCTTAGGGATTTAGCCCCCAGAGCGCCAGCGAAAGCAGCTTCGGGAGGGAGGGAAAGTGGAGCCTCTCTCTCTAGAACGGGCCTCTCTCTCACTATTTTGACACACATCTTCCGTAGTGCAGCGACAGGCAGTGCAGCCAAGGACGGAGGACGGAGGGAGAAAGCAGGGCAGCGATCTTGGCAGCAGGCGGGCGTCGGCAACTGGCGACGAGCACACATCTGCTCCATGCCCCACGCCGGAAGGTCCACAAGCTGCGATCTGCATGTGATCCATGGCCATTACGAGGAGAGGACCGTAGCGAGCCCGCAAGCTGCGATCTGCATGTGATCCACGGCCCGCAAGCTCTTGTCCGAGGCTGCACAAGAGGCCAAAACAAATGAGACAATGCCCTCTTGTGGCTCTATAAAGCCATTTGGCGGAAACCTTGTACAAGATCAAGCCATTTGGCGGAAACCTTGTACAGTGCCGGAGCCATTCACCTCGAACCTCGTACGGCTACCCATAAATCCTAACCCCAACCGTCCCCTTGCTCCTACCCGGCGGCCATGGCGACCATCCCGGACGAGCTCCTCGAGGAGATCTTCCTCGGCCCGCCCACGCCGGACGCGCTCGCTCGCGCCGCGTCCGCCGCTACCACCAACACCTCATTCCGCCGTGTCGTCAAAGACCGTGCATTCCGCCGCCGCTTCCGCGCACTGCACCGTCCACCCCTCCTCGGCTTCATGGACGCAGCCGGATTCCACCCAGCCCAGGCGCCGCACCCCTCTGCCACACTCACCCTTTGCGTAGCGGATTTCTCCTTCGTCCTGGTCGTCGTCATTTCTTCCTGCTGCTACATCCCGCCTGACGTCCAAGACCGCTGCCTCGACGATGAGCAAGGCCCCCGCTGGCGCCCTCGTGACGCCCGCGGCGGCCACGTCCTCCTTGACTGGATCTCCCTCCACCCTGGCGGGGAGCTCAACAAACAGGAGCGCTGCTGTAACGTCGCTGACTTCAACCTCGCCGTCTGTGACCCTTTATTTTGAAGATACATGCTGCTTCCAACTCAGGGTGGACGACACGGTCCAGTCCGGCGGTCCGGCTCGTGGCCCGCTCGGCTCGGGCCGGCTCGGTCCTGGCCCGCTAGTTTAAATGGCCGGTCCGGTCCCTCCAAACAGGCCCGAGAAAAGCTCGGTCCGGTCCGGTCTTTGACCGAGCCGACCGAGCGGACGAAGGTGGCGATCTGCGCATGGCTGGGCGTGGCGAAGCGTCTTGATGGCTTGCCAGCGTGGCGGGCGTGGCGGTGCGTGGCGGGGCGTGGCGGGGCATGGCAGGTGCGTGGCGGGGTGGTGGCTCGAGCATGGCGGGGCGCAAGAAACCGCCGTCGTCTCGTCCGCCGCCACACGGCCGTCGTCCGCGCGACCACCGGACTCGATGGTCCCGGAAACTATGTCCATTAGACGCGCGACACTCGGGTCCGCCGCCCCACCAACGAAATCGGCGTGGGAGGTCCTACATCGCCGCATCGGTCGTCGTCCCTTTATCTCCGTTCACCGCCGTCGTGCGATTAAATGCGCCGATGAGCTCCCTCCGGTGTTCGCCGTCATGTAGCTTCCTCTGGTTCTTCCGAAGCTCCTGACATCTTTTCAACGAGCTGCGCTTCCTCTAGCATTGCGTCCCCGACGAACAGCTCTCGCCGGTGCTCCAGAGCGTGCTCTGCCCATGTCTTGGCCGGTCCTGACGGTCCTCTCGGTCCGGCTCGTGGCCCGCCATTGCCGGTCCGGTCCCTGCAAAGAGGCCCGAGACACTGCTCGGTCCGGTCCTGTCCGGACCGCCGGCGTCCGGTCCAAACGCCGGCTCGGACCGGGACCGGACCGGCTCGGACCGTGTCCACCCCTACTTCCAACCATACCCGAGGACCTCGCCGCCGAGCCGCAAGACCTCCTCTGGGCATTCGAGCCCCTGCTAGCTCCCAACACGGGCAACGACGACAACAACGAGCCAACGACCTTACTGCTAGACTCCTTGAAGCTATGGGCTCCTCCGCTTGTTTAAAACAATGTATGTCACTCGTTTCAAAAAACATCTTATCTTATATTTACTAATTGAAGGCACCATTGAAGCCTCCACATTAATTCTAAAAAACAGATAATATTAGCTTTTAGATCATAATTATGCGGCTAAGATTAAATGGTATGAAAAGAGTCCTATTTGCATACGTTCATGTTTATCTTCCTGCAAAAAAATAAAAATAATAATACAGCCGTAGGTGATCTAAATAAATACACAGCCGTACGTGAACACATAGGCTGCTCAGCCTCTACCTTCCAAAAGCCTTACGTGATGCTCTAAAAGATATAAAATCCTGAATTTATTATACCCTGGTCTCTTCCTATCTCTCCAGTAAAAAATCAACGTGAAGCTTTGTAGAAAAATATTCAACGTTCAGCAGTCGTGTAAAAAGTCTGACATGAAACTCTGAAAAAAGCAACGTGAAGCAATGGTGTATGCTTTGATTTAACAAATATGTGCAGATCTCAGTACCCACGGCTGACTTTTTAGAAAGAAAATATAATTATCAAAGCAAATTTTAATATTAAAAAATGTATAAAAATGTTATATCAGTCTTGATAAATGTTAACTACTGAAAATGAAAAGGCAAAAACAAAAATTACGTTGTTACTTTAATTTTTGTAACAATATTTTCCAAATGCACATAACCTCTCCACGCAAAAACAACACGTATTACATTACACACAAAATGTTGCGACCTTAGTATGCACGTTTTGACAGCAAGAATGAAAAATTATAGTAAATCATCACAATATTAAATTGCTCCTCTAAAATAAATATAAAATGGGAATACATAATAACAAATATTACAGTGTGTAAATTATTTTTCTAACCTAAGTACATCAAAAAATTCAGCAAACTAACTAGCGCGTGCCTTTGTATCTATGTGCAAGGGTCAAGTCGAAGGGGATCCGTTCTCTGTGTCTACATTAAGAGATTGAGAAGGTGTTCTAAAATTGGCTGACCACTTGCAAAACAAGGAAGTAGATCTTACCATGCAAATTCAAGAGCTGACTAGCATGAATGGATATAAAAACTATATATAAATGGAATTCTAATAAGGGATAATATGTTCATTTTATTCCAAAAAGCAGTAAGTTCTGACAACAGAAAGATTATTGTTTTCCTCAGAAGAACTTAGCATTCTCTGTATCGTAGAGTTCAACCAAATTTATATTTATATACTAAAGTTATGTGTTTTCTGTCGTCTGTCCAATGTGGGATAAACTTTGATAATAATTTCCCAAAATGGAAGGCATACTTTTAAAATGCTAATAAATTCATTGATATGTGTCGACAAAAAAGGAAACACAATAGTCACGTTTGCCTCCGCAATAAGATGATGAAATAACTGTAAAACCATCATCACCTAACAACCACTTAATCACAATATTTATTAAAATTATACATAGTAAATATTCTGAACGTGCTAGCCGTGCATATGCACGGGTTGACGATACTAGTATTTCACTAATTCACATAATTCAAGGATTGTTTTCACTCATTTTCAGAATAGGTTTTTGTCTCTTTGAAAATAACATATTCCACTTACTTCGAACCACTGATTTTGATCAGTTCAAAAACAGCATATTTAACTCATTTTGAAAAGCATATTTCATTCATTTCAAAAGAACAATTTCAGTTGTTTAATAACAATATGTTTCATTCATTTGAAAAAACGGAATTCACTCATTTTACTCAATCCAAGCAAACAATGCCAATTATTCCAAAAATGATTTCACTTGTTTATTTCACTAGTCTCAGAAAAGAGATTTCACTACTAGGAAAAGGCCTACTAGTGGCGCACCAGTTTTGCCTACTAATGACGCACTACTGGTGCGCCACTAGTACTACGCCGCTAGTATTTTTTACTAATGGCGCATCAGTGGTGCGCCATTAGTATAGGCCATGGTGCGCCATTAGTATAGGTCATGGTGCGCCATTAGTATTTTTGAATTTTGAAGGCGGGAAAATAGTAGTGGCGCACCGTCTAACCCGCACCGTGCGCCATTGCTATTTTTGAATTTTGAATTTGGATTTGGATCGTGATTTTTTACCCATTTTTTGCTTGTTTTTTTTTGCACGATATTATTTCAAATTTTGTTCCCGTTTTTGGATCTTGTAATTTCTTTTGCCGTGTTCTTTTGCCGGAGAGGAGTTCGCCGGAGAGGAGGAGGAGGAGGTGACCGCAGAGGCGCTCGCCTACATCGCCGGAGAGGAGGGGGAGGTCGCCGGAGAGGAGTTCACAGGAGCATCCGAGAGGAGGAAGGAGAAACCATGAGGCGATGGGAGGACAGGAGGGAGGAGGAGCTCACCGGAGATGAGGTAGGAGGAGCTCACCGGAGAGGAGGGAGGAGGAGCTCACCGGAGATGAGGGAGGAGGAGCTCATCGGAGAGGAGGGAGGAGAAACCGTGAGGGGAGGGGAGGGGAGGAGAGGAGGGAGGAGGAGGTCGCCGGAGAGGAGGAGGAGGAGGTCGCCGGAGAGGAGGAGGGTAGTATGGTGGAGGAGAGAAGGGAAGATGCAGTGGAGGAGAGGAGGAGATGGAGTGGAGGAGAAGAATGAAAAGGTAAGGAGGAGAGGACATGCCCAGCCATATATACGGCATAATAATGGCGCACTGTGGGCAGGTGCGCCATTACTATTTTTTTGATTTATTTTGAATTTTGAAGGCGGGAAGATACTAATGGCGCACCATGGGAAGGTGCGCCATTAGTAACTTTTTTTTATTTTTTTTGATTTATTTTGAATTTTGAAGGCGGGAAGATAGTAATGGCGCACCATGGGCAGGTGCGCCATTAGTAAGTTTGAATTTTTTTGCCTCTCCAGATCTTAAAAGCCCGTTTTTTTTTCTGTTAGGTTTTTGAGGATTTTGAAAATGTTTAACGTGGTTCCCCCCATTAAATTCGGATGTAACTTTTCGAGTAGATGATTTTTCATATAAAAAACTTTTTCATCCGAATTCGTATGCAAAAGTTATGCCCATTTTTACAAATTCTCGAGAGATTTTGCAAAAAATCGAAAATTCATGTTTGTAAATTTTGCTAACAACTAGACCACACATCACATGGGAATCTTATTTTCTTTTATTTTTTTTGACATTTCTATCATTTTCTTTTATTTTTTTTGAAACTGAAAAGGCGGTCCAGGGGGTGCATTCGGGGGAATGTTTGGGCCAAATTACTAATTGCGCACTGTGGGATGGTGCGCCATTACTAGTTGTCGCACAACTCCCACGTTGCGCCATTAGTAATTTTCGAAAAAAATTAATTCTTTTTTACTAATGGCGCACCGTGGATGTGGTGCGCCATTAGTATTTGCACACTAATGGCTAGTATTTAGTAATGGCGCATCACATGTACAGTGCGCCATTAGTGTCCATTTTGGCTATAGCTGTTTTTGTAGTAGTGTTTCACTCAATCAAACAAGTACTTTCAATAATTTTCAAAAAGAACAATTTCACTCGTTTAAAACAACATATTTCACTCGTTTATTTCACTAGTTTCAAACAATAGATTCCACTCATTTCACCCAATGAAAAGCAGTATATTTCATTCGTTTCAAAACTAGATTTCACCAATTTTGCCGAATCCAGACAAATATTTTTTATCATTTAAATAAACGATTTCACTCATTTAAAACAACATATTTCACGCGTTTCAAACAACAGATTTTAATTTGAACGTATTTAAAATGTATCCAAGATTGATTTTGTTCTATAGGTCTTGGCGTATGGAGTTCAAATATATATAAAAAAATTAGAAATAGAATCGGACCCGTGTAGTAATTTGACTCTCAAATGCATAAAAGATGGAGTGTGCAATACAAGCACAGTGGGCCCTAATAGCACAAATCTCAAAGATTGTGGATTGTGGCCGATGTATCCGCAGGTACCCGTGAACGCTTAAAATGACTACGGCCATTCATAAGGTTGGTCGTAATGGTAGTATCATGCATGCCAACTAGGCAATTTTGATGAGGTGTCATAGCATTAAATGAAGAAAGAGAGGGTGTAGTATCATATCATGATACCGTATCATATTAAATGCTATGCTACTTTATGTCATGCATGGCAATAAATAGAGTACAACATGATACTAATATATGATACTATGCATTAGGGAGGTAGTATCATACACTAGTATCATATGCATGATACTAGTATATGATACTCCCCATTACAACTAGCCTAACCACGCAGACCACGGCCCTAATAGCACAACTTATGAATTAATTATGATTGAAGCAGCAGCAGTCTGCCTCGGTTTTTTTTCGAGAGTACGCCTAGGCGTATCATATTTTTATAGAAGGCAGAAGATCAAGTACAAGAGACTACGACTTGCTGCGAACAACAAGTGTAGTAAACTCCACACCCACACTTACAACAACACTCGCATACACAACACAAAGGAGCCTATCCTAGACAGAACATCTAGCTGCGTCTCGACCAGCACCGAACACCACAAAGAACAACAACTACAAACGAGCATTCCTTGTCTACACACCAACCATCCATGATTGCCAAAGAGGAAGACGGCGAATGGGTAGCGGGACTCAGACAGACCCGAGAAAGCCATTGTCTTTGATACCCCGTCCGCCACGTACATAGCGCCTAAGAAGATCCGCCCGGACCAGCGGCCAGCACCGGATAACCACACCACCGAGCCTCGAAACCATGTCTCCTTACGCGATGCTCCCAACAGAGTAACGCCGCCGAGACGCCGCCATCGCCGGTCCATACTAACCAAGGCTTTCACCCGGAGACAATACTAGCAAGGAGAAGATGTCGACACACCATTGCAACGCCTCAAGGAGGAATGACGCCCACGGCGCCGCCGTCGCAAGCACCAGCCAAAGCTGTGCAGGATTTTCATCAACCAGTCGCGCACCTCCGCCCATCGCGCCGAATAAGGCCAAGCAGATCAGGATGGGTAACACCGCCGCCGTCGCAGCACCTCGTCATCGTGGCGCAAGAGTTGCAGAACACCCACTCCCCGCACCGAGGACACGCATCCATCATCGACCTCCATCCAAGGCCGAGAACCAGCAGCTCCTGCTCCAACCACCAGCACCAGCCAGCCATGCCACACCAGGCCGCCAGCCACTCCAGGCCACGGCAACCAGCCTCACCCCGCGGCAACACACCACCAGGCGGCCAACCACGCCACGGCCTCGCCCAGGGGACCTGGATCGGGAAGACCCAGCTCCAGAGCACGCCACGGCCTCCGTCTCCCTCCGCAGCCTCCAACACCTTGCCGGCGTCGCACACAACCCACCACTCCGCAACCATCGCCGGCAGCCGCTCGAGCGCCACACCAGGCCGAGCGCCGCCGCACCGCTGCAAGCAGGGCCCCACCGCGCCGCGCCGCCGCCTCCTTCGCCAACGCCTGCTGGAGATTCACCTCGCGCCAGATCTCTCCTCTGCTGGCTCCCGGCCACTCGCCGCCGCACCCAACGCTCCTCGTCGTGCGCCACCATCCAGGGAATCCCCCCGCGCCGCCCACTTGGCGCCGCTCCCCCGCGCGAGGGAGGAACGCCGGGACGCGCCGACCGTCCCCGCCGTCTTTGACGGACGGGCGCCGCCACCACCGCCGGCGCCGGCGGCGGCAGCGGCCAGGGGAAGGGAGGAGAGGGGTTCGCGGCGGCGGCTAGGGATTTGGCCCCCCAGAGCCGCCCGCGCGAGCAGCTCGGGAGGGGAGGGGAAAGTGGAGCCTCTCTCTCTTCTAGAACGGGCCTCTCTCTCACTATTTTGACACACAGCATCTTCCGTAGTGCAGCGACAGGCAGTGCAGCCAAGGACGGAGGACGGAGGGAGAAAGCAGGGCAGCGATCCTGGCAGCAGGCGGGCGTCGGCAACTAGGCGACGAGCACACATCTGCTCCATGCCCCACGCCGGAAGGTCCACAAGCTGCGATCTGCATGTGATCCATGGCCATTACGAGGAGAGGACCGTAGCGGAGCCCGCAAGCTGCGATCTGCATGTGATCCACGGCCCGCAAGCTACTGTCCGAGGCTGCACAGTAGGCCAAAACAAATGAGACAGCGGCCCTCTTGTGGCTCTATAAGAAGCCATTTGGCGGAAACCTTGTACAGTGCCGAAGCCATTTGGCGGAAACCTTGTACAGTGCCGGAGCCATTCACCTCGAACCTCGTACGGCTACCAATACATCCTAACCCCAACCGTCCCCTTGCTCCTACCCCGGCGGCCATGGCGACCATCCCGGACGAGCTCCTCGAGGAGATCTTCCTCGGCCCGCCCACGCCGGACGCGCTCGCTCGCGCCGCGTCCGCCGCTACCACCAACACCTCATTCCGCCGTGTCGTCAAAGACCGTGCATTCCGCCGCCGCTTCCGCGCACTGCACCGTCCACCCCTCCTCGGCTTCATGGACGCAGCCGGATTCCACCCCGCCCAGGCGCCGCACCCCTCTGCCACACTCGCCCTTTGCGCAGCGGATTTTTCCTTCGTCCCGGCCGTCGTCACTTCCGGCTGCTACATCCCGCCTGACGTCCAAGACCGCTGCCTCGACGAGGAGCAAGGCCCCCGCTGGCGCCCTCGTGACGCCCGCGGCGGCCGCGTCCTCCTCGACTGGATCTCCCTCCACCCTGGCGGGGATCTCGACAAACAGGAGCGCTGCTGCAACGTCGCTGACTTCAACCTTGCCGTCTGCGACCCTTTATTTCAAAGATACATGTTGCTTCCATCCATACCCGAGGACCTCGCCACCCAGCCGCAAGACCTCCTCTGGGCATTCGAGCCCCTGCTCGCTCCCAACACGGGCGACGATGACAACAACGAGCCCTTTAACTTCAAGGTGATATGCATAGCAAGGTACCAAACAAAGCTGGTGCTCTTTATCTTTCCCTCCGCAACCAATCAATGGTGTATGGTCGAGTCTCCCATATTCCCTTCTCTAGACCACATGTCCTGTTTCGACTGCGTGCGTGACTGCTTCTACTGGAGCGAGCCTTGGGGTAGGAGTGACCATCTGATGGTGCTGGACACACGCACCATGAGCTTCTCCACCGTCAAACTTCTCACCGGCTACCATAAGGAGTTCACGGACCTACCTCACCAGAGCCTTGGCCATCGTCGCCCAAATGCTGTTGTCATGGGCAGAGAAGGAGCCATCGAGATGGTTTCTCTCGTACGTCGACACGGCTCCTTTGCTCTCCACCATACTTCCCTGCAGAATAATTCCCACGAGTGGAAGCTCGAGAAGATTGTTCAGCTGCCTGATCAGTATCGTGACTATTCCGTTTCCACGGTGGGCGCAGCCGAGGGATTCTTCTTTTTCCGAGCCGCTCCACAACAAGGTATTCGTATTCAGAATGTGGATTGTTACTCAATGGAGGTCAAGACTTATCAAATTACCAAAGTTTGTACAAAGATGGAGTGCTCCCTTATTAATCGCAAACGTGCCCTCCCATACTTCAGCTTCCCACCCGTGTTATCCGAACCAACCATTTGATCAATCAGCGGGTAAGCCTAGCTAATTACTGTATTATGTACTACCTACCATACATTGGGTGCAGGCTTTGCTTGTTCTCTATTCGCTCGCATGGTTATGTAGAGAGTTAATTGTTGTTTTATTGAGTTGACTACCTTCTCACACTAGCTAGCAAGTTCATGGTTTGATTATGGACCTGTTTTTAACAATTGTTTGTGGTTGGAAAGCTTCTTTTTTTGTATGCTCCATATCTTAGTGGAGAAAAAGGCTTTCACGCTTGCATCTTGGAAAACACACACATCATTCATTCTCTTCAACTGGAGATTTTCAGAACAGGAATGTTGCATAACCACTAATTAAATTGATACATGAGGGTCTCGTGTCTTGTATTTACTAGATGAAGGATGCAGGGCTTGCTCATATGTTTCGTCCTACTAGGACACGACCTCTGTGTCTACACACTGTCCGACTCAGAAACCATATATATTCACGCAAATATAGCATGAATATTACGTCCCAAAAACAAGGCGTGGTCGCCCAAGCTCGTTACCTCCTCCCCTTCATCCTTGTAACACGTTGTTGTCCCACTTTTCATGTTGTCAACAAGGTTGTACACCTTGAAGAAAGTCTCACGGTCGCCCCACTACCAGGCCATCATCGCTATTGCAAGCTTGTCGTGCAGATCAACTATGTGAACGAAATACTATTTGCAAGAGTTCCTCGATCTAGCACGGCAAACCATTTGCAACGCTACTCGTGTGTCTGCGATGACCATTGGAGAGCCATGTTTGTTGTCAATGATTGCAAACTTGACGAGTTTCTCACCATTGCATGTGAGGCCATATAGCTCACCGTTGCAGAAGGCAATGTCTCGACTTGACATCTGTGTATCGTCCACCCGCTATCTGGAGGACCAACCCTACACAGCGCGATGCTGCAGTTCTCGGTCATGATACAGTCTTCCGAGGTGGCGACTTGGAGAACGTGATTTTTATGACGACTTTCGGACCGCGGCTATCATGGCGGCCATGATCTCGACACGGGCAGCCAATCTTCCTCTGCTTCTTGGGAAGCACCACCTCAGCATCCGAGAAGAGGTTGATGGTCCTGATTGGTGGTGGCTGGCATGAGACCACCCAGCAGCCGGGGTAGCCACCAACGAGCCACCTCCCGCGGCCCTGAGCCGGGGAGAGATGTGCATCACTGCACCATCCTCAAGTCAGTAGACGCACCTCGCCCTGTTACCGCCGACTTCGCGAGGCGAGAGGAGCAGCCACGGCAGGACGGGCACCCGTGGCTCCGTGGTGACGGCAGCCCGCCACGACCTGCAGATCACGGAGAAGCTTGCGCGGCTGCTCGGGTGATCGGCCAACAAGCAGTAAATGATGACCGGCGAGCATGGAGAACGACCTGCGTTGCCGCCGCCCCGGGCGCTTGTTTCTCTGTTTGTCACCAGCGGCGGCCATCCGTGTCCGCATGGTGATTATCTGGCGAGAACTAGAAGCGGACCTGGAAGAGATATTTGTAGTCCGTTTCGTGACATGGAATCGAGTCGGATTCAGAAACCATTGATTCAAACTCGGTTACTGTTAGGCATGCTACAAAATTTTTTTAGCTTCACGTCATAAATACGTCAGCTTAAATGCCTAAACATACTACTTATGCTTATTTATTCGGAAATGTTAACGCCCACACGTATGGGCGTTCACCACTCCGTCCACACGCAAGCATCGCCGCTGGCTTCGGTACGCACGAATCTTGGAGCAAAAAGGCCGGTTTTCGGCGCCACGTAGGACGAGTCTCCTGTGCGGTGTGCGAGTGGGTTCGCCCGCACGGTGGTTGCCATCCCGCGGTCAGCTGTTGCCACTGAGAGGCGTGCGGTGGAACTGCCATGCGCCCGCACGCCATGTTCCGACCGTTGTTGACGTCAAACACGTCGCACACCCCTCCACCCTCTCCCTCACGGTTCCATTCACTCACCCCGCGACGCATTAATTACTGGCACAACCCACTCGCACTTCAAACCACCGGAGGAGAAGGCGAGGGGAGAAGGCGACGGTGGAGGCGGAACAGTCGACGGTGTTCGCGGCCGTCGGTGGTGCTCGCCGGAGCGGAGCGGCGTCGCCGGAACGCGTGCGGGTTGAAGGTAATGCCCGCTTCATCTCTCGCATCCCCTCCCTGCATTTGTTCCCCTTTCCTTCCCTGTTCGATTTCTAGATCCGATTCCTAGAGATTCTGGCGATTCAGCGGTGCGCCGGCGTTCCCGCCGGCGCCGTAGTTGTGTGCTTGCCGTTGTTTGGTTGGAGTGGGCTGTTTCGTCGCCGTTGCTGCTGCGGCATCGTCGGTGCGGTTATGCCTGTTCGGAAGGCACGCAATAGTCTTGCGTTTGGATTTGAGAGTTGTCCGCTGGGTTGTTTTGGTGCGCATTGGTTCGAAATTTGGGTTTGCAGCCATTTCGTGCAAGAATTGGAAAGGGTGATTTTGAGGTCGAAGTAGTTGCCATTGAAACCTAGATCTAGTTTAGTTTGGGTTTGAAACTGCAGAATGTGACGAAATTGGCAGTATGACTGAACGTGAAACAAATGTGTGGCAACTAAAACTCCCCGAACAAATGTGGTAGTTGCCACAAATTTGTTTTCCTTTGCGGCAACAGATTTTCGAAAATGACTGTCATAGTTGCCACACTCAAGCTTTTACATAGGGCAACTAATTTTATTAAACGACTGTGACAGTTGCCACACGCATGCTCTTCCCATGTGGCAAACTGAAATTTTGCTGAACTTGTATGATAGTAACCACAAATATGCTTTCTGAATGTGGCAACTATGGCAGTATGACTGAACGTGAACAAATGTGCGGCAACTAAACTACCTGAACAAATGTGGTAGTTGCCACAAATGTGTTCTCCTTTTGCGGCAACAGATTTCTGAAACTGACCGTCATGGTTGCCACATTCAAGCTTTCACATAGGGGCAACTAATTTTTATTGAATGAATGAGATAGTTGCCACAGACACGCTCTTCCACGAGGCAAACTGATTTTTTGCTGAATTTACATGATAGTAACCACAAACATGCTTTTTCATTTGTGAGATCTATTTTTTTCTAAATTATTTGTGACAGTTTCCACACTTTGATAGTTGCCACAATCGGTAGCACTGGACGGAACTAATGTGCACATCGAGTGTCCGTGTTTGCCACTTGGATTGTATAATCATGTGGCAAATAGTATGTGAACACAATGTCCGTTGCCACAATACAGATATGACAGTGTGGCAAACTGGCTGCACAATATGGCAACCACATTTGCATTCAAATAGTTGACATTTTCTGTTAGGTGGCAAATGCTTACCTATTGCATTTACATTTTCCCCCTCAACAACAGAATGGCTCGCGGGGATCATCAAAATGATGACGATGATTTCATGGATCCACCACAGCGTAACCGGGCAACTGGACGGGGAAAAGAGGGCGACGAGGTAACTATCCACACACCCGCCCCATCTTCTCCCGATTTTTGTTATTGGTTGGCACCTACATGTTTTGTAGTCGTCTGTCATGAACCACATTTCCATGACATTGCAAAAACATGGCAACAACTGAACACTCTTGTGTCTGTTTGTCGCAGAAGAAGAAACGTATTCGCAACAGAGCCTCCCAGGAACGTCTGACTGTGTTGATTGACAAGTTCACCGACGATCAAAAGGGAGCTGCTGCTGAGATGGGTATGCAGGTTCTGATGGATGTCCGGTGCACGAACCTTGTCAACCCTATATGCGACTGGCTCGGTGAGATCTACGAGCCCGCCTCCAGGGAATTCGTGATTCCGGGACGGGGAAGACTTCTGTTTAATGAGGAATCCGTGTTCTGCACTTTGGGTGTGCCTCGTGGACATATCAAAGTCCCGTACGAGGTCAATAATGAGATCGAGGAAGAGCTGTTCGCCCGTTTGTTTCCTGGATTGGAGTCCATGCCGAACACGTCTGTACTGGCAGATTCGCTGCAGGCCATGACGACGCACGGAGATGTTTTCAAGATGAAGCTACTCATGTACCTCATCTCAGCTGTTTTTGCGCCGACCACTTCTCTTCGCCCAAGCAACAAATGTTTCCCCATCCTGGTGAATGATCCATCCTTACTACTGCCAGTGTTTTTGTTGTGTTTCTTTCCGTCTGATTTCTGATGCGGCAAACTTTTTGCCCTGAAATTTTGCGTGGCGCAGGCGAATCTGAAAAAATGTGAAGAACATGAACTGGTGTAAGTTTATTGCTGACTTTCTCCACGATGCTTTCAAAAACAAGATGTACCAGAAGGGTTGTCGTCTGCATTTAATGGTATTTATTTTTACCAGATCTCTCTGTGAACTCTTTGTTTTATAAAGCACTTTTATTCATGCATGACAATCTGGCCATAACAAGATGGCAACTGCCATAGTGACAATGTGGCAACTGCCATAATGACAACGTGGCAACTGTCATACTGACAATGTGGCAACTACCTTTATATTAGCATGGCAACTGCTATCATAGTAGGATGGCAACTGCCAGCACACTTTGATGGCAACTAGCACATACATATTATCGTTCGATCATACATTTATCCTGCTCTCTTTTTTGAACTACAAAGTACCCCATGATGGCAACTGATATTTCTTTTTTTTTTGTAAAATTGTTTTAAATCAACTCATGTATGTCGACTGTCTTCATCTGTCCACCGTGGATTTCACTGGGGTAGGAGGCCCGCCGCCTACGCACAAGTTTGATGTTTCTGCGTGGACCATCAGCGCTGTTAAGGCTGTGCTTGCCGCAGACAGGGCAACTGATGGCACGTATGGAAAACTACAGGTTAGTTTTTGTTTATCTCTTCGCACGGCATGCTTACAGATTTGACATGAGGTAACCGTCCTTGGTTTATAAGGCATGCTCACAATTTTCTTTTTTGTGTTTTCCTAGCTGATGGCCAAGCATGCTATAGACTACAGCGTGTTTGGGGGGCCTCAAAAATTTGGAAAGTGGATGGACGTGCACTCAGCTCCGTCTTGCCCTTCTGAGGTAATCAAAATGTCTACATCCATGGTTTGCTGTGGATTACTTGTTGATGTCGCGAAAGCGAATGCAGTACGGGTGTGGTTTTGTTGATGCTTCTTGTTTTCGTGGACACGAGAGGGCACCAGTTGAGCATCTAATTGGGCAGTTTGCTTCCGGAATGACTGGATTGCTCGGGAAGTTGGTTGAGGGGTGGACGTCCCTCATTGCCTCTGACAGCGACGCGGTTGCGAGGCAGTTCACTTCATTTGTCCCAGAACGTACACATCGGCCAACCGGTTGCCGTGGCCGGTATGACTACAACAGTTCTCAAGAGCCCGGTGACACACAAGATGATGTAGATGGAGACGCTGGCCTCAGCAAGGATGACGACGACGACATGGACAATGTGCATCAGGACACGGATGACGATGAACATGCTGAAGTTCGCAGAGGCGGCAACAGGGGCAAGGATGCAACAGATGCCCCCCACCGGAGAAAGTGAAAGAACAGATGGCTACGAGAGGCCAGGGGGTGTTGCCATCAAGGAGGGGGAGGGATCCAGATGATGTTGGTCAGGGTTCTCATGGCAAGAAGTCAAAGACCGATCCCGTAGCTGCCAGGAGGAGGTTCGACTTTCAATTTTAGTTTTCCGCTGTGTCTATTTTCTTGGAACAATCTCATCCATTTTCATTGCATTTTTTTTGTCAAGCGTGGCAACGGGTTTGTTGTCTGACATTTGCAGCGAGCCGACCGCTGGTGGACGAGCAGTTACGAAGAAACAGGCGCCAACGCCAACCCGTGTTTCTGCTCGCTTGAACAAAGGTGCGCCCATTGCTGGTGACACCCCTTCCACCAGGTCTTCTCCTCGTACGACGACGACCAACACCGGGGATCCTGTTGTGTTGCCAGACCTGAGGAAGCCAGTCAAGAAGTATGTTTATCCATGTGCTTTCATTTTTACATGGTGGGTTTTTTTCCTTGAATTTTGCAATGCTACTATTCAGCTTGTCACATGTTCTTCTGTCACCGCCCCCCACGCGGCAACCACTATTTTTTCCAAATGATTTCTTCCTTCATTTTTTTTAGTTTACGGCAACTCTTTTTTAGTCTTTACATGGCAACTGGCATCTAGGGCAACTGGCATCTAACCCTCTACCTAATGGCAACTGCCATTTTTAACCTTTGGCTTTGTGAGCTCATCCCACACACTGGTTTCAAATTGCATTCCTGACAGAACACACATTTGTTTCATTCTTCAAGTTTGCTAACATGGCAACTGCTGCTGGATGGCAACTGCTAACCATGACACATGGCAACTCATGTTCCCATTACATGGCAACTAACAACTTTTCCACTAGTTTTTCATTCTTTTCAAGGTTTCTACCATTTTTGCAAACATATTTTTGTTCATTTTCTTCACACCTTTCTCATGTGATTTTTTTTCTTTTTGCAGGGTGAAGAAGACTACTACGCGCGGGGCCAAGCATA
The DNA here is from genome assembly GCA_021437245.1 of Aegilops speltoides. Classification (NCBI taxonomy): domain Eukaryota; kingdom Viridiplantae; phylum Streptophyta; class Magnoliopsida; order Poales; family Poaceae; genus Aegilops; species Aegilops speltoides. Next base: position 21,801,402 of record CM038147.1, on the reverse strand, counting down.
GCAGTAATGACCCGCTTGAACGACTACATTCAAAGCTGTCAGCGGGGGGCAACTCAAATGTACATGAGGCACCAGGCGAAAATACTGCCGCTGCACCGTCAACCGCTCCCACCCACTCTGATGCAAGTGGCCGACCATCTCCGCCGGCTGCGGATGCCCAGGCTAGAACAACAGGCATCCGTACATCGGGGAGTGACGAGTCGGTATCTGCCAGGACAGCTGAAATATTGCCAACTCTTCTGGCAATGAAGGATGCTGCAGTGAGCCATGCCACCCCATCAGCAAGTGTTGAAGTGGACGCTCCCGAGACGAACCTAGGCGAGGATGATTCCCGCTCTTCTAACACTGACTCCAAGTGCGTGCGTGATGGCACACCTGTGTCCACGACAGAAGCCGCTGAGGCGGCAGTTCATAAGGATGTGCCATCTACAGGTGAGAGTCCTGGCACAACAGTTCGAGCCCCTATTGGTGCAGATTCCGCTAAGGTGACCGTGGCACGTGCTGGTCTTCCACCTAGGCGTCGCAGCCCCCGCAAGCAACCAACAGGCATACCTAACGCACCGGCTGTATCTACGAGCAGGAGAGATGAGTCTGGGTATGTCCCTGCGTCCACACTGTTCCCGCCAACCGCCAAAAGCAATGTGATGGAGAACCCGCAAGACCGGAGCAGAACTGACGCAGGTGTCAAGGCGAGCACGAGTGGCGCAGGTGAGCGGCGGGCAGATGCGCCTTTACCCGCGGTGGAAATCCCGGCATAAATCTGCGCACTTCGGGCTGCCAGTCAATGTCGGTGTCCCCTACAGCCCAAACAAGAAGATTGCCATGTAAGCTGCTGCTGATACCGCTGACAACACGCCCCGCCCTGCAAATAAGCCCGAACATCCTGTAGCGGCTGATTCAGATGTGTTTGTTGATCTTTCAGCATTGGATTCTGCCCCGCAAATCGTTCGTGGTGCGGCCAGTAGGAATGAGAGGCACCCAATGGCATTTACCCCACCGAGCTTCAGCCTTGGCATCAGTCAAGATCAACCGGTGGTGCATGATCCTATGCCAGTTGCCTTTGCTTTCCCAGGAGGCACGCCTGCAATGATGGCGCAGCCAATGGTCGAGGGAAGGAAGGCTGTCAAGTTCGCGGAGCCAATTGTGCAAGGTACACTTGTCATGTCCTTACAATTTTCCTGTCTATATCTTTGTAGTTTGAATTTTGTCCCAATCATATTCTTTCGGGGGGTTCTCACTTGCGATGGCAACTGCGGTGTCATGACATGGCAAGTGGATTTTGATGCACCATGTCCTACATTTTTTTTTGGTTGTTGCCATGCTGCATTTTGACATTTGGGTAAACACGTGGCAACTGAAGTTGATTCATCATGGCAACTGTATTTGCTGGCACATGGCAAATATAGTGCATTACATATGGCAACTGGATTTGCCACACCATGTCACCCGCATTTTTTGTTACCATTCTGCATTTTTTCTATACGGCAATCACATGGCAAGTGGAGTTGACACAACATGGCAACTGCATTTGATGTGACATGGCAACCACAGGCCATCTGAACGGTAATTCAACACAACTGCAGTTGCCATGACATGGCCACTGTAGTTGCACCACACATGGCAATTTCCCCATTTTTTCTACCTACATCTCACATCATACACCCTATTTTCCTCACAATCCATATGTTTTCTGACTTTCTCCTTATTGTAACACACTTTTTATTTTTTTAAAATCATTGCAGGCACCCCTGAGGAAATTTCACCGTCACTTGAGGAAGCATATCGCAAGATCGAGGAGGCAGCATTGCAGAGGAGGACCTCGTGAGGGCAAGGGCAATCAAGTTCCAACTTGATCAGAGGCGGACAGCGAGGATACCATCGGTCGACCCACGGTTACGTGAGACAGCGGAGGGTAGTTCACGCACCTCCCGCGGAAGACTACGAGCCCGAATTCAGGGCCACTAAGGAACAAACCCAGCTGTACGACATCATCAAGCGGTTTGGAAATGCGAGGGCCAGCAACAAGCACATGAAGGAGTTGAAAGCGTAAATGACCACACCCTATAATCACTCATTTTGCTTTGTTCGTTTTTTAACATTTCATCTTTTCTTCGTACTCTCTATACATGATGCGCTTATGTTTTAGTTTTTTCATATATTTTTTACTTAGCAGGCATGATTTTTCCATGTTTTGTCGTTTTCATATAGCTCATGTTTGCACAGAACCAAAGTCATTCAATGCGGAGCGACGTACGTCGACCTGGGTGATCTCGCCGAGTCCGTGAGGCCAAACGGTAAAATGTGGACGAATGTAATTGCATGCGGGATCGACCATATCAACAATCACATCGATATGTGTGCCGACAATGTCATCATGCATTACAGCGTGACATGCAAAATATGGGATGGCGACTTCCACCACAAAATTCTGAGGAAGAATTTCGCTCAGCACGGTGAATTCAAGCTAACACTGAAGAAATATGTGAGTACTCCTCCCCTGTCTGCACTATTTTTTCACATGGTGTGGTTTTTGCCATCTTCTGCACTTTGTGATTGTGTGGCAGATGTTTTTCATGTGGCAACAGTTGCCATGCACATTTTTCTTCTTTTGTTTTCTGCATCCCGTGCGAACTATGTGGCAATTTGATTGTAAAATGCACGGCACATTTTGTTCATACATGGACGGCAACTTTCCTTCAACTACCCCCACACATAACCCAAAACATTCTATGTGAATCTAATTTTTTCGTCCCTCTGCTGTTCTTTTTATGTGAACACTGCTTCTCATTTCTTCACCTTTTAAATGCAGGTCATGTTCCCCATGTTCCAGGAGCTTGCACCACATGACCAACACGACAAGTGTGGTCACCACTACGCGATCTGTCTAGACCTGAAGAACCAATGTTTCGAGGTGCTTGATTCAATCCGTTCGGGAGCTGATTCAGATCTTACTACGCATGCTGAATTCTTCATCAACAACCTCAAAGAGACATGGAACCGTCACTATGAAAATTTAAAGGTCCAGATCAGACATTTCCCGATTGAGTATGTGGCGACTGTGAAGCAAGGGAACATGTAATTTCTTTTTCCCCTTCTTTTATGTGCCGTTTACATCAATGCCACCCATCTTTTTGTTGTCACATCTGAATTGAAGTACATCTCTGCTACGTCTGTCCTTTTTTGCGTGTTCATCTGAGTCTTTTTCTCGTGCAGTATGGACTGCGGCTTTTCACGCGCTGGAATACTTTGCAAAGTGGGAAGGCAGAATTGTCCCCGCTATCACATTTGCAACGATTGTTGAGCTCCGGAAAATCCACACGTGGAACTGGTTGACGAATGAAGATTTCAACAAGCGGTCTGGAGCACGCGAGTTCGTGGAGGAAGCTGTCAAGAAAATCAACAAGAAGTACAAGTAATCATGTGGTGTTAGACACCGGACGCATACCTTACATTCTGTTGCTGAGGAATGTAAGGTACTTATCTATTTTTGTTATTGTCGAAAACTATGTTCTGTGTGCTATGTTACGACTGCAACCCAGCGTATGCTACTATGTAGTGGTGGTGTGTGAGCGACATTTTAGTATTTCTATAATATATGTGTGGACGTGAACCTATTTTAGGCGTTAATGCAAATATGTTTTTATGCTTTATCATTATTACAACGGTTTCATCGCATACAGCACCAGTTTGCGTCTATGATGTTTTAAAACAGATGGCAAATGTAGTTCAACATACATGGGGTAGCACCGGCTTGCACGGGGTAGGGGTTGATCATGTAGCCACAACCTTGGCTGCGGTTTATGCATGTTACGCCTTTTGTCCAACTAGTGTTCCCATACATTGCCCACAACACACTATGTTTCTCTAAACCGCGTGGTATTTGTCATGGCAATATATGTCATGCACAGTCATTTCAAATACCATGGCATATTTTCAATACAGCTAACATGGCAGATACAGTTCAAACAACATGGCAGATCAAGCATAATTAACATGGCGAATCTGATTACAACTAACATGGCAGATCCAGTACAACTAAAATGGCAGCTCCAGTACAACTAGCATGGCATATTTAGTACAAAGTAGCATGGCATATTTTTAGTATAAAATAGCATGGCATTTTTTTAGTACACATAACATGGCAGATTTAATATACATAACATGGCAGATTAAGCACCCATAACACGGCAACTGCATTTCTGCAGTCAATGAATTTTTCCTTTCCATTTCTGATGTTCCTCAGTAGTTATTCTCCCAATTTTAAAAACAAATAATCTCATCGTATAGGGGTACAAAACAAAATGTCCACAAGGACCATTCCGCAAATGCCCCAATTGCTGCTCATGGATTGCCCGCCCCTTTCTTCGGTTTCTTGTGTTTTGCTTGAATCTCCAATCCTGACTTGTACCTTATCTCTCTTGGGCGACCCTTTGTGATGGAACGGGGTGGGTTCCTGACCTGCGTTTGTGTGCTTGCTGTTCCAGATCCTATGTCCGAGTTTTCAGACGATGGCCCCGTCGATGAAGGCACACTTGATGTGCGGGGGAACCGATGTAAGGCTTCCTCACCTTTCCTCTTCTTGATCTCATCAAGCTCTCTTTTCAGCGCCTTCCTGTGTTTTTCTGCGACTCTTGCTATCTCATCACTTTTGCACGCTTCATCAATTAGCTCAGCATAGTTATTTTTCAGCACTACGTGCCTCACGGCTTCCATGGTTGACTCAGGTCTCTCGTCATGCACAGCCAGAACCGCGTGTGTTGTCTGCGGCGCCAACGCATCGTCAGCGTCCCAAGTCCATCGTCGCCTTATGAAATGGCGGGGCATCCGTGTCACAGTGTTCATGTCCATCACTTTTAGAATGTAACAACACACAATGCCGTCCCGTTCGAACTTGCAGCGTTGGCAGTAGTACTCGCCTTTGCCTATCGAGGCTTTCATGAAGTAGTTCCTTCCTTTGTCTGGGTCTACAGGTTCTGAATCCGACATGCCCAAAATAGAACACACCTTGAACGTATGTTCGTCCACCTGGAAAGCCGTGAACATGCTGGCCCGCATTATTTCTTCCTGGAATCTGCAAGTTTTGTGTGTTTTATGTTAATCTATCGTGCGATCCTTTTTTTTGTAGCACGTTATGCTGTCATGGGAATAGAAATAGATTTTTGTTTTGAATATGGCAATCATAGCATATTGAGCATGGCAAACATAGCACATCTTGAACATGGCAATGTAGTACACCGGACATGGCAATGCGATTACACGGACATGGCAACTGCGATTACACTAGACATGGCAATCTGCGATTACTCGAACATGGCAATCTGCGATTACAACAGACATGGCAATCAGCGAGACAATGTACATGGCAACTGTACTACATTTTCAACTAGCCATCGTCGTTTCCATACCTATATTTTCCCCAATGGAAGCACATTGCATCAAACATGGGCATCTACATTTCAGTAAACATGGAATTGCATTTTGAACAAACATGGCAGTTGCATTTTATTAAACATGGCAATTTGTATATTCAGCATATGTGTTGAAAATTTGACATTTTTTTCAGTCGACATTGGCATTTGCATACCAACATGCCCCAATGGAAGTACAGTTCATTAAACATGGCACCGGCACTTCATTGAACATGTAAAATGTATCCGAGTAAGCATTGTAAACAGAATTTTTCATCAAAACATGGCAACTACAGCTGAGTAAGCATGGCAAACAGTATTCCATTAAACATGGCAACTGCATATCATGGCAACTGCATTTGCATTCTACATGGCAGCTACTGCCCTAGTGCTTTTTGCGCAAATAAGACCGTAATGCAACTGACTTACTTGTTAAAGATCTTGTTTGTGTATATCTTGCTCATTTGCCTCTCCATTGGTAAGTACGTTAGCAATTTCGGCTGCTTTAGCATGGTGGTAGCTTCTTGCTGGAGCTCAGATCCCAGAATTTTTTGCTGCAGAGCTGTGTTCTGGTTGGCAAACTTTAGCAATGAGTTGCCAGGGCTCACATATCGCTTCAACACAACATTGAACCCCTCGCTGCGCTGCGTAGTCTGTAGAAAAGGGAAGAAGCACTGCATGAAGTAGGCGGGCACCCAGTACATTCGCTTCTCCCACAGACTAGCAAGCGTCTCATTGTCTTGGACTTGATGCGTTTCAACCATGGCCATCCAGCTCCTTTCAAACTCCTCGACCGTCAAGCTGTGGTCCACGCATAGCTCGAATGCCTTGTGCAGCTCTGGACGGTCAGCAAAGAACGGTCCTAGGGTCTCCTCAGCCTTCTTTATTATGTGCCACCTGCAGTGCCTGTGCACTGCCAACGGAAAGACCCCCTCTATGCCTGCACGCATGCTAAAATCCTGGTATGTTATTATGTTCATCGGAGCAAGTCCATCCATGCACTCCAAGAAGGTCTTGAACAACCAGACGTACCCATCCGTGTCTTCATTCCGAACGAGCCCGCATCCGAACTGCAATGACTGATTGTGGTTATTTATTCCTATGAACAGAGCGCATGGCATCTTGTACATATTGGTGAGGTACGTCGCGTCGAATGAAATGCAATCTAGGAAATGTTTGTAGGCTCTCCTTGCAGCACCATCCACCCAATACATGTTCCTGACACGGTCCTCATCGTCCAACCTTATCCTGTAGAAGAAATCTGGATCTTCCTTTGCTTTCTCATCAAAGTAGGCAATTGTAGCCTCTATGTCAGCCAGCCTGCTCTCTCTATGGTACTTGGCCTGTAGGTTTGTGACGTCAGCCGGTATGTAGGGCATGCTACTTAGTTTCCCCTTTTTCCTGTGAATGAGTGATAGTATCTGGACCATTCTCGATGGACCGGCGTTCTGATCATGTAGCAGCTTCTGAATGCCTTTCGACTGGGGTGAATCCTCTGTGGGCGGTCAGAAATTTGACCAGGTCAAACTTCTTTATGAGTTTGTGGTTGTGCTCGTCAAAATATTCAGTGACCACATACTGTGTTCCATCTACGTTTAGCTTACACTGGACAGGGCATCCCATCTTGAGAATGATTCCTCTTTTTCGTTCCGGAACGACAGGCGCAACACCTTTCACCTTCTTGTTCCTCCGTGCCTTGTGGCACCTCATCTCACCTCTGCTGTACCATTAGTTTTCTTAATTTTTCTATGGTACTCGGTGTTGACCGCAAATCCATGGAACTTTGCATATGTCTGGTAGTATTCCTTTGCTTCCTCGAACGATTCAAATCTCTGCCCAATGTACGGTGGCTGAGGTACCACGATCTTTGATTGCCCACCATCTTCATCACCTTCTGCCTCATTGTCACTTTCATCATTCACTTCAGTATCGGCGGCAGTTCCTTCTACCTGAGTGTTGGATGTGATTGTGTTCAAAGGGGTGCTTGTGTGTATTGCTGGAATGATTGCCATTCCCGACTGTGACTCGAAATTGTCTGCGGCATGAGTGTCTGCTGGCTGGTGGAACGCGTCTTCCGTGCGCTCAGAGCTCCCCGCAGTAGATGTCTCTACGCTGCTGTTAACTGTAGTTGTAGGCCCTGCAATAGGAAAAACAGGTACGAGATTTAAAGTTTTCTGTTTGAATAGCATGTGTATCGCAACGGATCACACCATCTACGAGTGATTTTGCACGACATCATTTTTCAAACAGCAAGCCGTGAGTCTGCGCGTGGGCATGCACGGCAGCTATAGCTGTCCAGTGATGGCAGCTATTGGTCAACAAACATGGCAACTAGTTTGTTTTTGCATGCAAATAACTTCAAATATCAAAGGTACTGTTGTTTTCGTGGTTCAGATTTTTTCCCTTACCTTGGTGTGTTGCATTCGACCTTCCGTGGGCTGTGACACCAAAATGACTCCCCACCTGCAATTTGTGAAGCTTGCGACGAGACGTTTGCCGGGGTACCACCAGCGTAATAACCTAGTGTGCATAGTAGTGGTTGGTCAAATTCATGGCAACTGTATTTTGTGCTAGCACGGCAACTGCAGTTGCCCCTGATGTGGCAACTGCAGTTTTATTAGCAAGGCAAATGTATTTGCATCGGCATGGCAACCGCAGTTGTTCCTCCATGGCAGCTGCAGTGCCATGACATGGCAAATGTAGTTGCACTAGCATGGCAACTGGAGTTGTTCTCCCCTGGCAACTACAGTTGTCTATGGATGGCAACAACAGTTGTGCAGGGATGTCAAAATGTAGTTTTCTAATACATGTCAACTGTAGATGACCAGTCATGGCAATTGCAGTTGCAAACTATGCTGCCTTCTGCTAATTGATCATCCGCAACTTCACCTTATTTTATGGACTGACCTGTGTATGATGTCGATGGCAGGTACATTGGCGGTGCCTAATGCCACGCGCTGCATGAAGGCTCTGCATTTTCACCCCGCGGTAAGTCGTGAGTCCTTTTGCCAGTTTTTTTTTGCATGTTCATTTTTCATGTCCACAGCAGTATGTGCTCTTTTTTGTCGTTTTTACATTACCTTGATTGTCCATACAATCTAGTTGAAGTTGGCTGCCCGTACATTTGTCTGTGTTAGCGCCTTGCGAGTGAACTTGCCACGGGGCCCCCCTAATTGTGTTTTGGTCATAAGAACCTGCTAAAAAATGTCAGTGTACGACATAAGTAGAATGTCATCTTCATCGTCGCGAAGATGGCAACTGTTCTCTTCTTTTTGTTAGCACACATCATACCTACGCCTGCATACTGTTCTAGTAGTGGCAGCAACGACACTGAAGAGATGAGCTGACTGTACTCTGTTGCATCCCAAGGGGTTGTTTCTGGCCTTTGAGAACCCCAATCACTAGCGCCACTTTCGTGATTCATTCTTTCCGTGTCTCCCTTCTTTTCCAATGTGTTCTCAATCTCTGCATGAACCAGAAGGAATCAACAATCCACAACAATTGCATTCTTTTGCTGCTTGCACACAGAACATATGGATGGCAAGCGACGGTTCATAATAGGTGGCAGCTACTGACAACGAAAGGTGGCAACTGTCGTTATAAACAAGTGGCAACTAATTTCTTCCAGCCCTCTTCATTCCAAAATTTTGCCCCCCACCGTCCCTTTCGTACCCAACTACTTGCGTCAATTTTAACTAGGAAATTAAGTCAATTTCGAATGTTAGTACATGGCAGATCTGGTGTACTCTGCCTGGCAATTGCGACTACACACTGAACCATGTAGTGTTCTACCCCTATAGCATAGATCCAACACAAGATCGGGAGATTTTCAGCCTTAAGGATGAGAAGGTTGAGATCGGGAGATTTTCAACTGGGTTTCAGACGATCGTCTTCGGAGGGCTTGGTTGGAGTTTGGGGCTGGGGGTGGGGACGGTTGGGGTGTGGTTTTGAGGTGGGAGTGCCCTATGGATCTGCTCTATTTGCCATGGCAACCAGAGATGGCCGGCGACGGAGGTCGGGGTTCGAGAGGTGGGGGACGATGGCGGCAGACGAGGGAGGGGATGGATCGGAGGCCGGGAACTGGTTGGTCGTGCGGGCAGCGGGTCGGCTTGCCTGGACGGGGCAGTGCGGGCGGGGTTGGCACGCAACGGACGTGCGGGCCGCGCGTTTGTCTTGTGCGGACGTGGTCGTCTTGAACTGTTCCGTCCATGCCACACGAGGCGTGCGGGCGGGTTCCCGTCGACGCCACACGTGTGGCAGTTATTCGGACCCTATTTATTACTCCCTCCGTTCCTAAATATTTGTTTTTTTAGAGATTTCAAATGGACTAGCACATACGGATGTATATAGACATATTTTAAAGCATAGATCCACTCATTTTGCTCCGTATGTAGTCACTTGTTGAAATCTCTAGAAAGACAAATATTTAGGAATGGAGGGAGTATATATATACCATATACTCATATGATATGTGTATCTAATCTTAACCTACCATACGAGTTCGAGGGCGAGTTGGTACCTAACCTAGGGTAGGATATTGGACGGAATACATATATGTACACCCTCAACCTGAATAGATATATGTATACCCTTGACCTGAATCCATGTATGCAGGCGTGTATTGATCCATAAGAGCATCTACAGCCGGGCGCTACAAACCCGCCTCAAACGCCGAGACGGAGATTCGGTTATTGAACGGTCACAAAAATACGACCCAGACGCCTCGTTAAACGAGCCTCAAACGCCTGGGTTGTCCGGCACACCTCATATCCAGCCTAAACATGGGGCAGATATAAGGGCGCTCGGGCCCGTCCGCTTCATCGGACTGACGATGGTGTCTCACAGGAAACCACTCTGAGACCTGACAGTCTGAAGCTTATCTCCTCCGTCGGACTGATGGCACCACGTGGTGCAGCTCTATCGGCATGCTAAAGGAAATATGCCCTAGAGGCAATAATAAAGTTATTATTTATTTCCTTATTTCATGATAAATGTTTATCATTCATGCTAGAATTGTATTAACCGGAAACATGATACATGTGTGAATGCATAGACAAACAATATGTCACTAGTATGCCTCTACTAGACTAGCTTGTTAATCAAAGATGGTTATGTTTCCTAACCATGAACAAAGAGTTGTTATTTGATTAACAAGATCACATCATTAGTTGAATGATCGATTGACATGACCCATTCCATTAGCTTAGCACACGATCGTTTGGTATGTTGCTCTGCTTTTATCCATGACTTATACATGTTCCTATAACTATGAGATTATGCAACTCCGTTTACGGAGGAACACTTTGGGTACTACCAAGCGTCACAACGTAATCGGGTGATTATAAAGGAGTACTACGGTGTCTCCAAAGGCAGATGTTGGGTTGGCGTATTTGAGATTAGGTTTTGTCACTCCGATTGTCGGAGAGGTATCTCTGGGCCCTCTCGGTAATACACATCACTGAAGCCTTGCAAGCATTACAACTAATGAGTTAGTGAGATGATGTATTACGGAGCGAGTAAAGAGACTTGCGGTAACGAGATTGAACTAGGTATTGGATACCGACGATCGAATCTCGGAAAGTAACATACCGATGACAAAGGAACAACGTATGTTGTTATGCGGTCGACCGATAAAGATCTTCGTAGAATATGTAGGAGCCAATATGGGCATCCAGGTCCCGCTATTGGTTATTGACGGAGACGTGTCTCGGTCATGTCTACATTGTTCTCGAACCGTAGGGTCCGCACGCTTAAGGTTTCGATGGCGGTTATATTATGAGTTTGTGTATTTTGATGTACGAAGAAGTTGGAGTCCGGATGTGATCACGGACATGACGAGGAGTCTCGAAATGGTCGAGACATAAAGATTGATATATTGGAAGCCTATATTTGGAGTTTGGAATGGTTCCGGGTGAAATCGGGATTTTACCGGAACACCGGGGGGGTTACCGGAACCCTCCCGGGGGTTATTGGGCCTTAGTGGGCCATGAGTGAGAAGAGGAAGGGCCGGCCAGGGCAGGCCGCGCGCCCCCTCCCCCCCTAGTCCGAATAGGACAAGGAGAAGGGGGGGGGCGGCGCCCCCCTTCCTCTTTCCTCCCCCAATCCTACTCCAACTAGGAAGGGGAGTCCTACTCGGCGGGAGTAGGACTCCTCCGCGCGCCTCCTCCTCCAGGGCCGGCCGCACCCCCTTGCTCCTTTATATCTGAGGGGGGGGGGGCACCCTAGAACACACAAGTTGATCTACGGATCGATCCTTAGCCGTGTGCGGTGCCCCCCTCCACCATATTCCACCTCGGTCATATCGTCGCAAAGCTTAGGCGAAGCCCTGCGCCGGTAGAACATCAAGATCGTCGCCACGCCGTCGTCTTGACGGAACTCTCCTCCCGGCTCTCTGGATTGGAGCCGAGGCGTCATCGAGCTGTCGTGTGTCAAGAACTCGGGGCGCCGGAGTAAAGGCGCCGGGATCGGTCGGATCGCGAGGAGAACGTCGACTACTTCCGCTACGTTGTGATTGCTTCGCTTCGTCTCGAGGGTGCGTGACAACACTCTCCCTCTCGTTGCTATGCATCACCATGATCTTGCGTGTGCGTAGGAAATTTTTTGAAATTACTACGTTGCCCAACAGTGGCATCCGAGCCTAGGTTTTTATGGTTTGATGTTTTGCACGAGTAGAACACAAGTGAGTTGTGGGCGATACAAGTCATACTACCTACCAGCATGTCATACTTTGGTTCAGCGGTATTGTGAGATGAAGCGGCCCGGACCGACATTACGCGTAAGCTTACGCGAGACTGGTTTCACCGCTACGAGCACTCGTTGCTTAAAGGTGACTGGCGGGTGTCTGTCTCTCTCACTTTAGTTGAACCGAGTGTGGCTACGCCCGGTCCTTGAGAAGGTTAAAACGGAGTCTATTTGACAAAGTATCGTTGTGGTTTTGATGCGTAGGTGAGATTGGTTCTTGCTTAAGCCCGTAGCAGCCACGTAAAACTTGCAACAACAAAGTAGAGGACGTCTAACTTGTTTTTGCAGGGCATGTTGTGATGTGATTTGGTCAAGACGTGATGCTATATTTTATTGTATGAGATGATCATGTTTTGTAACCGAAGTTATCGCCAACTGGCAGGAGCCATATGGTTGTCGCTTTATTGTATGAAATGCAATCGCCCTGTAATGCTTTACTTTATCACTAAGCGGTAGCGATAGTCGTAGAAGCATAAGATTGGCGAGAGGACAACGATGCTACGATGGAGATCAAGGTGTCGCGCGGTGGCGATGGTGATCATGATGGTGCTGCGAGATGGAGATCACGAAGCACAAGACGATGATGACCATATCATATCACTTATATTGATTTGCATGTGATGTTTATCTTTTATGCATCTTATCTTGCTTTGATTGACGGTAGCATTATAAGATGATCTCTCACTAAATTATCAAGAAGTGTTCTCCTGAGTATGCACCGTTGCCAAAGTTAAATGCGTGCCCGGACACCACGTGATGATCGGGTGTGATAAGCTCTCGTCCATCTACAACGGGTGCAAGCCAGTTTTGCACACGCAGAATACTCAGGTTATACTTGACGAGCCTAGCATATGCAGATATGGCCTCGGAACACGGAGACCGAAAGGTCGAGCGTGAATCATATAGTAGATATGATCAACATAAGATGTTCACCATCGAAAACTACTCCATCTCACGTGATGATCGGTTATGGTTTAGTTGATTTGGATCACGTGATCACTTAGATGACTAGAGGGATGTCTGTCTAAGTGGGAGTTCTATAGTAATATGATTAATTGAACTAAAATTTATCATGAACTTAGTACCTGATAGTATCTTGCTTGTCTATGTTTGATTGTAGATAGATGGCTCGTGCTGTTGTTCCGTTGAATTTTAATGCGTTCCTTGAGAAAGCAAAGTTGAAAGATGATGGTAGCAACTACACGGATCGGGTCCGTAACTCGAGGATTATCCTCATTGCTGCATGAAGAGTTACGTCCCGGATGCACCGCTAGGTGCCAGACCTCTTGCTAATGCAACCGACGGCGTTAAGAACGTCGGCGAGCAAAGCTGATGACTACTCTATAGTTCAGTGTGCCATGCTTTACGGCTTAGAACCGGGACTTCAACGACGTTTTGAGCGTCATGGAGCATATGAGATGTTCCAGAGTTGAAGTTGATATTCAACAGAATGCCCGGATTGAGAGATATGAAGTCTCCAATAAGTTCTATAGCTGCAAGATGGAGGAGAATAGTTACATTAGTGAGCACATACTCAAAATGTCGGGCATTACAATCACTTGACTCAACTGGGAGTTAATCTTCCGGATGATTGTGTCATTGATGAAATTCTTCAATCACTGCCACCAAGCTACAAAGGCTTCGTGATGAACTATAATATGCAAGGGTTAGTAAAGAGTATACCGAGCTCTTCGCAATGCTAAAGGCTGCGGAGGTAGAAATCAGAAGGAGCATCAAGTGTTGATGGTCAATAAGACCACTAGTTTCAAGAAGAAAGGCAAAGGGAAGAAGAAGGAACTTCAAGAAGAACAGCAAGCAAGTTGCTGCTCGGAGAAGAAACCCAAGTCTGGACCTAAACCTGAAATCGAGTGCTTCTCTTTAAGCAGACTAGTCCTTTGGAAGCGGAACTGCCCCAAGTATTTGGCGGATAAGAAGGATGGCAAGGTGAACAAAGGTATATGTGATATACATGTTATTGATGTGTACCTTACTAGAGCTCGCAGAGCACTGGTATTTGATACTGGTTACATTGCTAATATTTGCAACTCAAAGCAGGACTACGGATTAGCGAACAACGGCAAAGGGCGAGGTGACGATCGCGTGGGAAATGGTTCCAAAGTCGATGTGATCGCGGTCGACACGCTACCTCTACATCTACCTTCGGATTAGTTTTAGACCTAAATAATTGTTATTTGGTGCTGCGTTGAGCATGAACATTATATCTGGATCTTGTTTGATGCGAGACGGTTATTCATTTAAATCAGAGAATAATGGTTGTTCTATTTATATGAGTAATATCTTTTATGGTCATGCACCCTTGAAGAGTGGTTTATTTTTGATGAATCTCGATAGTAGTGATACACATATTCATAATGGTGAAGCCAAAAGATGCAGAGTTGATAATGATAGTGCAACTTATTTGTGGCACTGCCGTTTAGGTCATATCGGTGTAAAGCGCATGAAGAAACTCCATACTGATGGAATTTTGGATCCACTTGATTATGAATCACTTGGCACTTGCGAACCGTGCCTCATGGGCAAGATGACTAAAACCCCGTTCTCCGGTACTATGGAGAGAGCAACAGATTTGTTGGAAATCATACATACAGATGTATGTGGTCCGATGAATGTTGAGGCTCGTGGCGGATATCGTTATTTTCTCACCTTCACAGATGATTTAAGCAGATATGGGTATATCTACTTAATGAAACATAAGTCTGAAACATTTGAAAAGTTCAAAGAATTTCAGAGTGAAGTTGAAAATCATCGTAATAAGAAAATTAAATTTCTACGATCTGATCGTGGAGGTGAATATTTGAGTTCTGAGTTTGGTCTACATTTCAAACAATGCGGAATAGTTTAGCAACTCACGCCACCGGAACACCACAGCGTAATGGTGTGTCCGAGCGTCGAATCGCACTTTACTAGATATGGTGCGATCTATGATGTCTCTTACAGATTTACCACTATCGTTTTGGGGTTATGCTCTAGAGGCGGCCGCATTCACCTGAATAGAACACCGTCAAAATCCGTTGAGACGAAACCTTATGAACTATGGTTTAGCAAGAAACCAAAGTTGTCGTTTCTTAAAGTTTGGGGATGCGATGCTTATGTGAAAAAGCTTCAACCTGATAAGCTCGAACCCAAATCGGAGAAATGTGTCTTCATAGGATACCCAAAGGAGACAGTTGGGTACACCTTCTATCACAGATCCGAAGGCAAGACACTTGTTGCTAAGAATGGATCCTTTCTAGAGAAGGAGTTTCTCTCGAAAGAAGTGAGTGGGAGGAAAGTAGAACTTGATGAGGTAATTGTACCTTCTCCCTTACTTGAAAGTAGTTTGTCGCAGAAACTGGTTTACGAGACATCTACACCAAATAGTGAGGAAGTTGATGATGTTGATCATGAAACTTCAGATCAAGTTACTCTGAACCTCGTAGATCAACGAGTAAGATCCGCACTGAGTGAATACGGTAATCCTGTTACGGAAAACATGCTACTAGATCATGATGAACCTCGAACTATGAAGAAGCGATGGTGAGCCCAGATTCCAAAAATGGCTTGAGGCCATGAAATCTGAGATGGGATCCATGTATGAAAACAAAGTATGGACTTTGGTTGACTTGCCCGAGGGTCGGAAAGCAATAGAAAACAAGTGGATCTTCAAGAAGAAGATCGACACGACGGTGACATTCTTGTCTACAAAGCTCGACTTATCGCAAAGGGTTTCGACAAGTTCAAGGGATTGACTACGATGAGACCTTCTCACCCGTAGCGATGCTTAAGTCTGTCCGAATCATGTTAGCAATTGCCGCATTTTATGATTATGAAATTTGGCAAATGGATGTAAAGACTGCATTCTGAATGGATTTACGGAAGAAGAGTTGTATATGATGCAACCAGAAGATTTTATCGATCCAAAGGGAGCTAACAAAGTGTGAAAGCTTCAGCGATCCATTTATGGACTGGTGCAAGCATCTCGGAGTTGGAATAAACGCTTTGATAGTGTGATCAAAGCATTTGGGTTCATACAGACTTTTGGAGAAGCCCAGTATTTACAAGAAAGTGAGTGGGAGCTCTGTAGCATTTCGATATTATATGTAGATGACATATTACTGATCGGAAATGATATAGAATTCTGGATAGCATAAAGGGATACTTGAATAAGAGTTTTTCAATGAAAGACCTCGGTGAAGCTGCTTACATATTGGGCATCAAATCTATAGAGATAGATCAAGGCGCTTAATTGGACTTTCACAAAGCACATACCTTGACAAAATTTTGAAGAAGTTCAAAATGGATCAAGCGAAGAAAGGGTTCTTGCACGTGTTACAAGGTGTGAAGTTGAGTAAGACTCAATGCCCGACCACTGCAGAAGATAGAGAGAAATGAAAGATGTTCCTATGCTTCAGCCATAGGCTCTATCATGTATGCAATGCTGTGTACCGACCTGATGTGTGCCTTGCTATAAGCTTAGTAGGGAGGTACCAAAGTAATCCAGAGTGGATCATTTGGACAGCGGTCAAGAACATCTGAAATACGAAAAGGACTAAGGATATGTTTCTCGATATGGAGGTGACAAAGAGCTCATCGAATGGCGGTTACGTTGATGCAAGCTTTGACACTGATCCGGACGATTCTAAATCGCAGACCGGATCGTATTTACACTAAGCGGAGGAGCTGTCGGTTGGTGCGAGTTCTAAACAAAGCGTCGTAGCGGGATCTACATGTGAAGCAGAGTACATAGCAGCTTCGGAAGCAGCTAATGAAGGAGTCTGGATGAAGGAGTTCATATCCGATCTAGGTGTCATACCTAGTGCATCGGGTCCAATGAAAATCTTCTATGACAATACTGGAGCAATAGCCTTAGCAAAGGAATCCAGATTTCACAAGAGGACCAAGCACATCAAGAGACGCTTCAATTCCATCCAGGATCTAGTCCAGGTGGGAGACATAGAGATTTGCAAGATACATACGGATCTAAATGTAGCAGACCCGTTGACTAAGCCTCTTCCATGAGCAAAACATGATCAACACCAAGACTCCATGGGTGTTAGAATCATTACTATGTAATCTAGATTATTGACTCTAGTGCAAGTGGGAGACTGAAGGAAATATGCCCTAGAGGCAATAATAAAGTTATTATTTATTTCCTTATTTCATGATAAATGTTTATCATTCATGCTAGAATTGTATTAACCGGAAACATGATACATGTGTGAATGCATAGACAAACAATATGTCACTAGTATGCCTCTACTAGACTAGCTTGTTAATCAAAGATGGTTATGTTTCCTAACCATGAACAAAGAGTTGTTATTTGATTAACAAGATCACATCATTAGTTGAATGATCTGATTGACATGACCCATTCCATTAGCTTAGCACACGATCGTTTAGTATGTTGCTACTGCTTTTATCCATGACTTATACATGTTCCTATAACTATGAGATTATGCAACTCCGTTTACGGAGGAACACTTTGGTACTACCAAACGTCACAACGTAATCGGGTGATTATAAAGGAGTACTACAGGTGTCTCCAAAGGCAGATGTTGGGTTGGCGTATTTGAGATTAGGTTTTGTCACTCCGATTGTCGGAGAGGTATCTCTGGGCCCTCTCGGTAATACACATCACTGAAGCCTTGCAAGCATTACAACTAATGAGTTAGCTGTGAGATGATGTATTACGGACGAGTAAAGAGACTTGCGTAACGAGATTGAACTAGGTATTGGATACCGACGATCGAATCTCGGGCAAGTAACATACCGATGACAAAGGGAACAACGTATGTTGTTATGCGGTCGACCGATAAAGATCTTCGTAGAATATGTAGGAGCCAATATGGGCATCCAGGTCCCGCTATTGGTTATTGACCGGAGACGTGTCTCGGTCATGTCTACATTGTTCTCGAACCGTAGGGTCCGCACGCTTAAGGTTTCGATGGCGGTTATATTATGAGTTTGTGTATTTTGATGTACCAAGAAGTTGAGTCCCGGATGTGATCACGGACATGACGAGGAGTCTCGAAATGGTCGAGACATAAAGATTGATATATTGGAAGCCTATATTTGGAGTTCGGAATGGTTCCGGGTGAAATCGGGATTTTACCGGAACACCGGGGGGTTACCGGAACCCTCCCGGGGGTTATTGGGCCTTAGTGGGCCATGAGGGAGAAGAGGAAGGGCCGGCCAGGGCAGGCCGCGCCCCCCCCCTAGTCCGAATAGGACAAGGAGAGGGGGGCGGCGCCCCCCCTTCCCTCTTCCCCTCCCCCAATCCTACTCCAACTAGGAAGGGGAGTCCTACTCCCGGTGGGAGTAGGACTCCTCCGGCGCGCCTCCTCCAAGGGCCGGCCGCACCCCCCCTTGCTCCTTTATATACGGGGGCAGGGGCACCCTAGAACACACAAGTTGATCTACGGATCGATCCTTAGCCGTGTGCGGTGCCCCCCTCCACCATATTCCACCTCGGTCATATTGTCGCAAAGCTTAGGCGAAGCCCTGCGCCGGTAGAACATCAAGATCGTCGCCACGCCGTCGTGCTGACGGAACTCTTCCTCCCAGCTCTCTGGATTGGAGCCGAGGAGCGTCATCGAGCTGTCGTGTGTCAAGAACTTCGGGCGCCGAGTAACGGCGCCGGGATCGGTCGGATCGCGAGGAGAACGTCGACTACTTCCTCTACGTTGTGATCGCTTCCGCTTCGGTCTACGAGGGTACGTAGACAACACTCTCCCCTCTCGTTGCTATGCATCACCATGATCTTGCGTGTGCGTAGGAAATTTTTTGAAATTACTACGTTCCCCAACACATGCGTAGTGCCTAGCCCGACTATTTAATCCGACCGCCGGCATCGAAACCCTACCCGTCTGCGCCACCGCCACTTTCCATTCGCCATCAACCACCACTAGTAGACATGCCCCCCCCCCCAACCGATGGGTAAGGAGCAGATCCAGGTAAGGCGCGAAGCCCAGATTGTCGCGGGGCTACCTCTAGACATGGTGGATCCGGACAAGTACTTGGATGAGGAGGAGCCGAAGAAGGATGTGGGGGACACGGATCTGCAGGTGGAGCAGCAGGCAATCCTAGATTCCTTCCGATCGCAGTCAGATGCGGAGGCCAGACATCGTCGTTGGCAGGAGGTGGAGGTGGACCACACCGCAGAAGTCGAAGAGATGCTCGCGTATATTTATTAGGAGGAGGAGGAGAACCCGGAGCCCTCCTACACGCACGTCCACCCGGCGCACAGCACTGACGTCGTAGACATCTTCAATGATGAATAGTAGCTAGCGTGTTAAATATTATTTTACCTGTTAAATATTAAGAAATTATTATTTTTGGTGCATTATGAATCTATAACGCAAAGTTTGTCTTCCTCTCGTATCGGTGGCGATCCAGATTGCAAATACGCACCAACTAAAACCAGATTGAGACGAAAGAAAATATTGATAACCACGCAGCACACCTCTAAGAAACCTCGCAAGGGATCGTTTTCTCATCTTATTCAGAGAGAGAGAGAGAGAGAGAGAGAGAGAGCCTTAGGATTGGCCACATTCAAATGTTTTATGGTTGTGTGAGGAATAAGGTCACCACCGGTGAGGGTGTGAAAGGAGGACAAGCGGCAACACAACTCTGATGCCCTTATAAAATAAGGGATTGAGCCTATTGGGATGTTGAGTCATGGTTATTGGGTTAAGAGGGTGTGTTCTT
The DNA here is from genome assembly GCA_021437245.1 of Aegilops speltoides. Classification (NCBI taxonomy): domain Eukaryota; kingdom Viridiplantae; phylum Streptophyta; class Magnoliopsida; order Poales; family Poaceae; genus Aegilops; species Aegilops speltoides. Next base: position 21,781,546 of record CM038147.1, on the reverse strand, counting down.
TTTTCTCCCGTCGCACCGGCTCTTTGGCTATACTAATAAAGTAAGAATCTTTTCTTACTCCCACTAGTAGAAAAAGGGTCAAACGTGAAGCACATTAGTGCCGGTTTGTATTAGAGCCGACACAAATGTATACATTAGTGCCGGTTCCAACGGCTAGCCGGGCCGCTCTCATTAGTACCGGTTCGTGGCTAACCTTTAGCACCGGTTCGTGCCACGAACCGGTACTAATGAGAGTGGTGGCAGGATGTTGTCAGTATGGGCCCCCTCCAGCACCTTTAGTACCGGTTCGTGCCATGAACCGGTACTATATGTCCTCCTGCATATAAACCCTTCGTCCAGCTCGCTCTGTTCTTCCCCCTTTCCCCTCTCCTCTCCTCTCTGTTCTTCCTCTTCTCCCCTCGAGCTCATCACACATTTTGCCCAAATTTTGTCAAGATTTGAAGGCCCCCATCCATTCAAATGATCACAAAGGTTAGCAACTTTGTCCTTTCATCTCTCATTGCTAGATTAGCTCTTGCAATGCTTTATATAGTTATTAATTTGTGAGTTTAGTAATTTGGGAGAAAATATATATATGTGCTAGTATTTGATTTATATGCAATTTGAGGTCAAAAATAACACTTAGTTTGCATATGTACGTGTGGTTTACTTAGTGCCTTCTAAATCTCTGTCGTAACCACTGTGGATCGCCCGCACCGTCCCGTCGTTGGCACCACCTTGTGGGGAGCCTCTTGTTCATGAAATTTTATATAAAAAATTGATGTTTGTGTGATTTGGATATATAGTTAATCGTGTAATAATTATCTTACCCATACGTTGTTTGTTATACATAGTGCCATGGTTTTGATATCCGTCCCCGTCGGCCCTCGTCCTTGTTATGATTCGGATGTGGTATATTCTCTTTTAAAACTATTTGTTGCATTTCGTGTTTATGACAAATTATGCCCATCAAGTTGACATAGATATTTTTATCTAGGAGGTATGTGAACCGGAAATTCCAACCGACCCTATTGTCGAGAGGTTAAATTTAGTTGAAAGAGAAAATAAGTACTTGAAAGAAAAATTGAAAAGAATTGAGGGGGAGAAGATGGAATTGGAGTTGCATGTTGCCGATGTCGTCGATGATCACAAGATCAAGATGGAGAAAATGCGCTTGAAGATTAGAAAGATTAGAAAATATGCCATCGATAGTGAGGCTTGGTATCATTATGCTGTTGGATCAATTGTTACCTTAGTTGCGATCTTGATCGCATTTGTTGTTGCATTTAAATGCTTTAGCTAGAGAGTTATTTGTTTGTTGCATTTAAGTGTTGTATGAACTTTATGTATGAACTTGTATTAATTTGGTCTATTTGGTGTTGTGTAATGAAGATGAGCCGACAATGGATGTACAATGACCGATGCTCTCCCCAGTTCGTTGAGGGCGTGCATACTTTTCTGCTTGCGGCTGAGGCAAACAAGCGGGCAGATGGTTTTATGCCTTGTCCATGTGCTGGCTGTAAGAATGGTCGCAATTACTCTACGTCAAGAACCATTCACGTCCACCTGTTTGAGTCTGGTTTCATGCCCCACTATAATGTTTGGACCAAGTGTTCGCACACGACCACGTCACCGTGTACCTCCAACGCCGAGGGTGATGCACCGCAGCTCACGTCGAAGGAGACCCGCCGGAAGCGCGGTACGCAAGACAATCCGGCGGGCGCTTTTGTAGACCCGAAACCCCACGCGCCCGGGAGGGACCCCGTCAGGGCGCGCGGCGGCTATGGGCTGCCCTAGGTCGGCCTGACCGTCCCTAGGGCCTCGAGGTTCGCCGCCCTGCAATGAAGAAGAACGAACGAAGAACGAGGAAGAAGAAAAACAAGAGAGAAGGTAAAAGTAAAGGTAAAAATGGTAGATGATTTCTTCGATTGTGTGTTGTTTTTCAATCGGCCGTCACCTCTTGTCTATATAAGAGGCGGGTGGACTTCCCGTACAAGAAAAGGACTTGCCTAGCCGTCCAAATCATCAAAACCTAATAAAACACGGACTATTCACGACCCTCGGCCCGGATGTCCGGGTCAAGGCCCGGATGATCCGGCCTAGCCCAGTTTTTTGACAGCAGCTCACTGTTTTGGCTCTAGAATCCTCATACAAACACGGATTTGGACGTTTTTTATACCCAAATCAACCGTCTCGACGAGACGCACAACTTTCATGTTGAACACTTTTTCATCCGAGGCCATTTTGAGGGTGTTTCGTGCCGTTTTCTAAAGTCTGCAGCAGAAAAACGTGTCCGGACATCAGGACGATTGCCCGGATTGTCCGGCCTTTACCCGGATCATCCGGGAGTTGGTCCAGATCATACGGCTTGAACTTTTAGCTTCTGTTGTTTTGGTCAATTTTTCGGCCCTCGGCCGGATGATCTGGACCCCGGTCTGGATGATCCGGCCATACAGTGCTGCAGCGCACAGTTTTGGCTATAACTTTTGCATACAAACTCGGATGGGGACGATTCTTATATCAAAATCGTCCGTTTCGACGAGACGAAGAACTTTGCAGTTGTAACTTTTTTCCATCCGAGGTCGTATTAATTAGGTTTCATGACATTCTTTAATCAGGTGTCAACACGGGTATCTCAGAAATTGTCATATCTTTTGCACTTGAGCTCCTTTTTAGTCTATCTTCATATTTATTTCGATCATCTTGACGAGGGCCATCAAATGGTGACATAAAATCATAATTTTAACCTCATTCCATTATAGACTCAAGTCACTCTTTGCGATCATGCCATTTTTGAGCGTCAACACATGCCCCCCTGTTTTTCGGCAAAGGTAGTATGCCGAAAAATAACTCGTATTATGTTGGTTCTAAGGACGATGTCAACACTCCATCGGCCACTTTGCATGTGCTTGGGCGATAAATACATATCGGCCATTATTTCTTTGAATCCTTGATGCAAAATTGGGTGAAACCTTCTCAACTTCCTTAACAATCCGATGATAAAGCTCCACAGATATGTATCTCAAGGTCATCCTTTGAATCATATAGTTCACCCTTTTGTTAGGACTTTGCAGATAATCAAGAATAAACTTTCTCCAATCCTCACTTTTACCTGCATAAAAACAATATTAGTGGCCGAAGCGGTGGACTTCGGTTCGGCCTTACCTATGTTGACGAGACTAAGCATCGGCTATTGATAGAAATGCAACACACCATGATTAACATAGTAGCCGGATGCTTGCTGTGCCAACTCTTTCGAATTGTCATGTCTAGAAATATGAACAATTTTATAGCAACCCAAGGTAAATTTTGCATCTAGACATGCCTCAAGATAAACTATAAGTGATTCGTCAAAACATTGATAACCCTTGGATATTTGTTGCACTACTCATAACGAATCACTGGAAGCCTCAATATGTTTAGCACATATGACAAAAGTTCCAAACCGAATAACATTGCAGATTTGGCTTTGATTATTGTTCAATAAATATTTTAAGAGGCATGAGGCTTCACATAATAGAACCATATGGAGATATATAAACAACACCAACACCATGGCCATTGTTATGAACTCAACTATCAAAACATAATCTCCATAGTACTTGTCTCGCTCTCCATTCGAACTAAGGACGATGTAAGAATATTACACCGGCCATGATCAGATAGTTTCTTAGGACGATAGTTAATTATCGGCCATTATCATGAGGTCCATGTAGAATTCATCCATTAAAGCATGTATAGCCGAAATAAACAAATACAATAGCAATAAAATATTTCGGCCCCTTTGTCTTAGCAACAAAAATGTAACTAACCAAATGTATAGTGATTTGGTAATACTCTGTCATGATATGGAAAATTATGTTGCATCCATGGATCAAAATAAGTCCATGGAGGGTAACTGATCATACCTGTGGATGAATTCCATGGCAAAGGCATCAATGGCATTGTTGAAGAAAATGGATGATGTGCTAACCGAAGATTTTGATGTTGTGATGTGCACCTTCGGCTTAATTGTTTGTGGCTTTCATTATTTTCCTTCTTCACTTTTATTGTACTTGTCGCAACAGAAGCATGCACATCATTTTTGTCTTGATTGATCTTCTTGGTAACCCATGCCATGTTCCTCTTTCTCAGCTCTTGTGCACTAAGATTTTGTAATTCTTTCTTTTGCCAATACAATAAGCCGAGTGGGCATCTCGGCTGTGATTCTATTTTGACCAATGGCAATTCTTTCTTGGCCTTGTGCACTCTCAACTTCTTTTCTTCAGATTTGGCACTTTGACTCTTAATAATTGGTTTCTTCATCTCATTGCCTTTAGTAGCCAATGTCAACACTTTCATTGGCTCTTTTTCATTTGAGATCAAATCTGAAGTAGCAATCTTACGACCATCTCTTTTAACGCGGTAAACTTGTTTGACCACCTCTTTCTTCTTCCTTGAGCTCTGGACCGATTCCTTATGATTGAAACGGTCTTTAACATGTGATTGTTCAGATGTTGATCTTCTTGGAGCTGCATAATATTGGTGAGATGGTCTAAAATAAGATGGAGAATGTGCCCTTGTATCATACCTGTCCCATGATGAATATGTATCTATATGAGCATAGGGAAGCATCCTCGACATTGGCATTGGCGGCCCAAAATAAGGATATGAATATGTTGCATTAAAATTCGCACTTTGCCAATACCGATCTTCATATTTGCGCCTTGGGGGTGATCTTGGTTTCTTTGCATGATTTGGCCGATAAGCATTCTTCTCTTCGCTCTTCTTTTGATATTTATCCAATAATTCAGCGAAGGTGATTTTTGATCTCTTACACTTGCGCTTATTTCGGCCTTTGTTTTCTTTTGGTTTGCTTCCATCGATCATTGGATTTGCTTGCTGCCCCCCAGTCCTTGGCATCTCCATTGTAGCTTCGATGGAATTTTTGCCCTCAAGGTTATGTTCATTATGCTCTTCAACAAATTCTTTACTTGAAAGCTCGATCCCATCACCTGCTATTTTTACCTTCTCTTTAAATGGATCGGCTTGAAGTAGCCGATGCAAAAACTTTCTGCCATCGGGACCAATCGGAATAGACTGGTCATTTCTTGGTGTCTCAACAAATTTCAATCGTCCTTTATCAATGGCCGATTTAACTATTTGACGAAACATATTGCAATCCTCAAAATTATGTTTGAATGAATGATGCAACCTACAATACATTCGTCCTTGAATTGATGGCTTGACATGGTGATCAAGAATTCTAATGTAATTATTTTTCAACAACAAATCAAAGATTTGATCGCACATGTTTGAATCAAAGGTATACCTTTTGTTTTCTAGCCGATCTTGTTGTGAGAACGGCTTTGGAGTTAAGCAAACGAATGGTTCAGATTCGGCATCTTCCCATTCGGCTATGAATTCTTTTTCACATTCCTTTTCCGATGTCCTTAAATAAGAAACTATACTAGCATCGGTTTTCCCAAAAGATTTTAACCTTGGCTTTGAATTTCTGAAATCAAAGTAGTTAGAACATACATGTCTCAATTGAGACCATGCGTAAGCCAAGTATGAAGCAAACAAAGCTACCCAATTAGATATGAACTTTAAATAAAGCAATGGGAAAAGCTTTGGTTGCACTAATAAGTCACTATCGGTCTCTTTGAATGGTACAATATATTGACCGATATGCTTAGTAACAATTTTATTGCTAACAAGTATATTGCCCTTCTTCATTGGTCTTTGAAAATTACTTATTAGAATTTTTCTAATAGATGCATCAACAATAAAGTTGTGACCAAATCTGAAAATAGGTAAATTACTTGCTAGACATACCTCTTCAAATATGTTGGGAGAGCATGATGATTGCATATGATGAATAATATTGTGCTTTGCTTCTGAATGAGTTCCCAACACCATGTCACAATTTTCTTCTTGATTTCGTGCATCATAAATTTGAAGATCTTTGTCAACCGAACTTTGTTCGGCTACTTGTTCTTGTCCTTGAAGCTCATCAATATCTATGGCACGAAACTCATAGGGCAGGAAGTAGGTTCCCTTAATTTCAGAAAAATCAAGCACCGTTGTTTTCCTATGCTTGCCATGCCCTTTCTCAATAATGCTTGCCTCGTTGGATTTGATGCATTCAGAATATATACTACTTGATTCGGCTTTTTCAACCGAAGCACTTTCATGTTCCGAATCATCCTTCTTTTCATTGATACTACCAATTGGCAATGCTTCTTTTATCTGAGCCAATTCTTTTTCTATTTGTTTCTGACGGTGAGCGGCAAAATTAGCTTTAAGCTTTTTCTCAATTTCAGCCCACTCCGGATATGATTGCCCCCCAATGCTTTTAGATTCTTTCGGCAATGACACACGGGTATTGCCGAAATTTTGCAATTGTGTAGGGGGTGTATAATATGATGTAGTACTAGGTGAAGGCATATGCATTGTTGTAAGATCATACTTTTGCTCGCCAATTTTATCAATTGGCAAAGATTCATCTTCTTGCAAAACTCTAGCTTTTATTGCGGCATAATCAGGAAATAGCCCATTTTCATGTTGTTCAAGGCAAAGAGCACTAATTCTCTTATTTTGGGCTAAACTCTTCAATGCAGCCACCACTACCTCATCTTCTACAATGTTGGGCACAACCGCTCCTGTAAAATTTACATTCATTCGGCTATAACAAGGAAGGTGTGAAGCCGAATTATGAGCATCTACAGTTGTGTATGGTGCCGAAGAATTAGTAACATGAGGTGTAGCATATGACGGTTGAGAGTAACTGGCCGAATAGCTAGTAGTAGCATGACCAATTCTCTCATTCATCGGCATGGTTGGATTCTCATATTGCAAATTAGTTGCCGATGAATAAAAAGGTGAAACACTTTCTTGTATGCTATTGGAAATTTTAACATGAGGTGTTTCAAATTGATTAACCAAACTCATCATGTTGTTCATCGACATATAGATTTGTGGGGTTGCCGATGCATGGGAGTTGGGATACATATGTTGCATGTTGCTAAAATTATATGAAGTAGAATCATGGAGATTTTGTTGCATCGGCCCTTGCACATAATTAGATGCATGATTGAAAAAGCTAGGGCTAGCCAATACATTATGCTCATTAGATGATATAACAACAACATATGCATTATTTGCATCTACATATGTGAATTGGGTATTCATATTACCTTTGTAGATTGCAAACCCTAGATGACGATCTCTTCGTAACAAGAACGGGCCGGAGACCGTTCAAAGCTTCGTCCCCAGCGGAGTCGCCAAAAAGTGTGTTCGCACACGAACAGGTCACCGTGTACCTCCAACGCCGAGGGTGATGCACCGCAGCTCACGTCGAAGGAGACCCGCCGGAAGCGCGGTACGCAAGACAATCCGGCGGGCGCTTTTGTAGACCCCGAAACCCCACGCGCCCGGGAGGGACCCCGTCAGGGCGCGCGGCGGCTATGGGCTGCCCTAGGTCGGCCTGACCGCCCCTAGGTCCTCGAGGTTCGCCGCCCTGCAATGAAGAAGAACGAACGAAGAACGAGGAAGAAGAAGAACAAGAGAGAAGGTAAAAGTAAAGGTAAAAGTGGTAGATGATGTGTTCGATTGTGTGTTGTTTTTCAATCGGCCGTCACCTCTTGTCTATATAAGAGGCGGGTGGACTTCCCGTACAAGAAAAGTACTTGCCTTACCGTCCAAATCATCAAAACCTAATAAAACACGGACTATTCACGACCCTCGGCCCGGATGTCCGGGTCAAGGCCCGGATGATCCGGCCTAGCCCAGTTTTTTGACAGCAGCTCACTGTTTTGGCTCTAGAATCCTCATACGACCACGGATTTGGACGTTTTTTATATCCAAATCAACCGTCTCGACGAGACGCACAACTTTCATGTTGAACACTTTTTCATCCGAGGCCATCTTGAGGGTGTTTCGGGCCGTTTTCTAAAGTCTGCAGCAGAAAAACGTGTCCGGACATCCGGACGATTGCCCGGATTGTCCGGCCTTTACCCGGATCATCCGGGACTTGATCCAGATCATCCGGCTTGAACTTTTAGCTTCTGTTGTTTTGGTCAATTTTTCGGCCCTCGGCCGGATGATCTGGACCCCGGTCCGGATGATCCGGCCATACAGTGCTGCAGCGCACAGTTTTGGCTATAACTTTTGCATACAAACTCGGATGGGGACGATTCTTATATCAAAATCGTCCGTTTCGACGAGATGAAGAACTTTGCAGTTGTAACTTTTTCCATCCGAGGTCGTCTTAATTAGGTTTCATGACATTCTTTAATCAGGTGTCAACACGGGTATCTCAGAAATTGTCATATCTTTTGCACTTGAGCTCCTTTTTGGTCTATCTTCATATTTATTTCGATCATCTTGACGAGGGCCATCAAATGGTGACATAAAATCATAATTTTAACCTCATTCCATTATAGACTCAAGTCACTCTTTGCGATCATGCCATTTTTGAGCGTCAACACCAAGCACGGAGAAAGAGGGGTTATGATGGAAGACAATGAAGAAGAAGAGGACGACGATAGCTATCCTAGCCATGGGTTCCCTGAATACGATGATACAACAATGGGGGAAGAAGCTGAGCCGGTAATGCGGGAAGAAGCTGAGCCGGCAATGCGGGAAGAAGATGAAGAAGAGGCATCAGATGAGCCCGTTGATGATCTAGGTCGGGCCATTGCCGATGCAAAGAGAAACTGCGCAAGTGATTTGGAGAAGAAGTTGCAGCGCATGTTAGAGGATCACAAAAAATTGTTGTACCTGAATTGCGTAGGTGACAAGAAAAAGCTGGGCACCACACTGGAATTGCTGCAATGGAAGGCAGAGAATGGTGTATCTGACAAGGGATTTGGAAAGTTGCTGGTAATGATAAAGGATATGCTTCCAAAGGACAACGAATTGCCCGAGAGTACGTACGAAGCAAAGAAGGTTGTCTGCCCTCTAGGGTTAGAGGTGCAGAAGATACATGCATGCCCTAATGATTGCATCCTCTACCGCGGTGAGTACGAGGATTTGAACGCTTGCCCGGTATGTGGTGCATTGCGCTATAAGATCAGCCGCGATGAGCCTGGTGATGTCGAGGGCGAGCGCCCCAGGAAGAAGATTCCTGCCAAGGTGATGTGGTATTCTCCTATAATACCACGGTTGAAACGTTTGTTCCAAAACAAAGAGCATGCCAAGGCGATGCCATGGCACAGAGAAGACCATAAGAAAGACGGAAAGTTGAGAGTACCCGCTGACGGGTCGCAGTGGAGAAAATCGAAAGAAAGTACGGGATGGAGTTTGCAAATGACGCAAGGAGCGTATGGTTTGGTCTAAGCGCAGATGGCATTAATCCTTTTGGGGAGCAGAGCAGCAACCATAGCACCTGGCCTGTGACTCTATGTTTGTATAACCTTCCTCCTTAGTTGTGCATGAAGCGGAAGTTCATTATGATGCCACTGCTCATCCAAGGCCCTAAGCATCCCGGCAACGACATTGATGTGTACCTAAGGCCATTAGTTGAATAACTCTTACAACTGTGGAATGGAACAGGTGTACGTGCGTGGGATGAGCACATGGGGGAAGAATTTGACCTAAAGGCGTTGCTGTTCGTGACCATCAATGATTGGCCTGCTCAAGAACCTTCGTGACGCACAAACAAGGAATACCGCGGATGCAAGCACTGTTTGGATGATACCGACGGATATATTTGAATAGTTGTAAGAAGAATGTGTACAGGACATCATCGATTTCTTCCGAGCAGGCATCCGTAAGAAAGAAAGGCAAGCATTTCAAAGGTGAGGCGGATCACCGGACGAAGCCTCGCCACCGTACTGGTGCTGATGTACATGATATGGTCAAGGATTTGAAGGTGATAGGAAAGGGTCCTGGCGGACAACCTGTTCCGAAGGACGCTGACGGACGCGCACCCATGTGGAAGAAGAAATCTATATTTTGGGACCTGCCATATTGGAAAGACCTAGAGGTCCTCTCCGCAATTGACGTGATGCACGTGACGAAGAATCTTTGCGTGACCCTGATTGGCTTCTTGGGCGTGTATGGGAAGACAAAAGATACACCTGAGGCACGGGAGGACCAGCAACGTATGCACGAAGAAGACGGCATACATCAGGGTCATGCAAGCTACGCTCTTACCAAAGAAGAGAAGGAAATCTTCTTTGAATGCCTGCTCAGTATTAAGGTACCGTCTGGCGTCTCGTCGAATATAAAGGGAATAATAAACATGGCAGAGAAAAAGTTCCAGAACCTAAAGTCTCATGACTACCACGTGATTATGATGCAACTGCTTCCGGTTGCATTGAGGGGGCTTCTACCGAAAAATATTCGATTAGCCATTGTGAAGCTATGTGCATTTCTCAATGCAATCTCTCAGAAGGTAATCGATCCAGAAATCATACCAAGGTTACAGAATGATTTGGTGCAATGTCTTGTCGAGTTTGAGTTGGTGTTCCCACCATCCTTCTTCAACATCATGACGCACGCCCTAGTTCACCTATCTTGAAGAGATTAACGTTTTGGGTCCTGTATTTCTACACTATATGTTCCCTTTGAGAGGTTCATGGGAGTCTTAAAGAAATATGTTCATAACCGTGCTAGGCCGAAGGAAGCATCTCCAAGGGCCATCAAAATGAGGTGGTCATTGAGTTTTGTATTGACTTTATTCGACCTTAAGCCGATTGGTGTTCTGAATCGCGGCATAAGGGCAGATGGATGGAAAAGGCACGCTAGAAGGGGAACAAATAATATGTATGGACGGACATTCTCTCACTGAAGCACACTACACAGTTCTACATAATTCCACCTTGGTGGCTCTGTATATGGATGAACACAAGAATTTGCTACGCTCCAAACACCCGGAGCGGTCTGATGACTGGATTACACGTGAACAAACCAGGAGTTTCGCCAGCTGGTTGCAGACACGTACCATGCATGACACCTCTATTGAAGATGGCCTGTACTTGCTGTCCCAGTTACCATCTTCGAATATAATGACTTTCAAAGGGTACGAGATAAATGGTAATACATTTTACACGATCGCCCAAGATAAGAAGAGCACCAACCAAAATAGTGGTGTCCTCATTGATGCAGAAACCAAGACGGGAAAGGAAACCATATTATGGTTATATACAGGACATATGGGAACTTGACTATCGACGTGGTTTAAAGGTTCCTTTGTTTCGGTGCAAATGGGTCAATATGACACGAGGCGGGTAACGGAAGACCCGCGATGCGGAATGACAACAAGGATCTCAACAATCTTGCGTATGCGAGCAACCATTCATCCTAGCCAATGATGTGGCACAGGTTTTCTATGTGAAGGACATGTCTACCAAGCCAAGAAAAAAAGATAAGGAAGCGAATGCATCGTACGATGAGCCAAAGCGGCACATAGTTCTTTACGGGAAGAGAAACATCGTGGGAGTGGATGACAAGACAGACAAGTCGAAGATTATGAAAAGTTTGATGAAATTGCTCCATTCACGGTGAATATTGACCCGAGCATCCCGTTAAATGATGAAGATTTTCCATGGTTACGGTGCAAAGGGACACACGCGAAGAAAAGTTTCACACCCAAAGATCAGGATGTGATCGGCTTCACTATCATCACTTTCTTCGTGTTTCACACCCAGAGGGAATGTCTGTAATAGTTAGGGTAGTTATGTGTTTTGGCATTTGAAACGCGAAGAAATTTTATGTGCAAACAAATTCTTTTCGTGCATTTACTGATTTTTTTTCCAGCTAAATGACCCTAAAATTGAAAAGCATTTCAAATGAACTCAGAAAAGGTTAAAAGTTGGCATGGTATCATAATTTCATACAAATAGCATGTGCAAGAAAGTAGAGAGGGTTACGGAAAAACTGGATGCACTTCGTGTACAAAATGGACAATCTCTTTCGAAGTATCAGGGTTTCCGACGAAAACTGAACTGTTACAAAGGCATTTCATTTTTTAAATAACCTAAGCATTACTAAATTGAATATAATGATAAAACACACTAATATTAAACATAAGAAAAAGAATCACTGAAAAACTTTTTCAAAGTTAAGTTATTCACAAACTAGTGATTCACACTAATTTCAAATAATTCAAAATTTAAACTATTCAAATTTGAAAACTACGGGCACTAACAGAAAGTTTGTAATTTTTTGTACCTAAAGCAAGAATATTCACAAAGAAACTCTAAATACACAAAAAAACACAAAAATAAATAAAGCAAAAAAATAAAAATAAAAATATTGTAGAAAAGAAAAAAATTTATAAAAAAATGTTGGGGCGCTGCCCGGTGGGCCTGCCAGACCTAGGGTGTGCAAATGCAGGCCCAGAAGGGCCAGCAGGCTAACAGGGCAGCGCGCCCTAGTTAGGCCCAGAAGCCTGCTATATAGAGGAGTTCGAAAGGGCAGCTGCGGCTGGGTTTATAAGCCAGTGCGGCTGCCCTTCGCTCGGCTAGGTGGGACTAAACTTGCCGCACCGCACCTGTGCTAGTGCACCCCCTTTAGTACCAGGTCGTGGCACAAACCGGTACTAAAGGGGGGGCCTTTAGTACCGGTTTGTGCCACCACCGGTACTAAAGGGGGTCGCTTCCCGCCGCTTGGCCTGGCCAAAACAGGCCTTTAGTACCGGTTGGAGGCTCCAACCGGTACTAAAGGTGCCCTCTATATATGCTAGAGTGCGAAATTTTCGTTTCCCTCTCTGTTCGTTCCTCTGTTTCCGTCTCCGTCGCTATCGCCGCCTCCCCCCCCCGTCGCCGCCCGTCCCGTCGCTGCCGGGCCCTTCCCGTCGCTGTCCCGTCCCGTCGCGCCGTCCCGCCGTCGCCGCCCCGGCCGTCGCCTCGCCGTCGCCGTCGCCCCGATGTGAGCTCTTCCCCTCTAACCCCTCTCCCTCGCCCCCAGCGGCCACCATGGGCGCCGCCCCGCCCCGAGCCCATACACACACACACAAGCATGCATGATGAACACACACACACACACACACACGTACACATGTTTAATTAGTTTAGATTATTTAGATTAGTGTTACTAGTCGACAACCCGTGCATCGGCACGGTCTAGTGATTTTGGAAATTGCTTAAATAATGAAGAACTTAAGAACTTTTGATGTTAATATACATATGGTAGGAATTTGAAATGTATGATAAATTGAATGAAATTAAAATCTCCAAACTAATCACTATATGTTGTGAATCCAAAATTATTTTACCAGTATGAGATAATAAAACTGGAAACTGAAAAGTAAAATATGGATTATCAAGGAAAATTTAGAAGGAGCCACATGCTGAATTATTGGAGAACAAAACAGTAACACATGTTCAAGGTCATGAATAGTAATTTTGTGTCTCTAACTTGAAGGGTGTGGGTCAATAAAATTATTGGCTATGGATGAACATCATAAAAAAACTACTAATCAGATTACAACATGAACAGTATGACATACGTACATGTGCATATACACAGTAAAATAGATATAAGTAAGAAGAAATAACTTACTCGAAATATCTATGTTCGTACAGAAAGGTGTGGAGAAGTAGCGTACAATAATAGCAAGATCTAATACACATGTGGATAATATCATTAAGAGCACTCGCTAGGCAGGCTTTAGACTGGTTAGCTCTTATTAAGGTACCATTTGCTTTTCATGGGATCTATTCGCCTGGATAACACAAAGATTACATATAGGAAAAAATCTTAATAAAAGCTAAGACAAAAAACTTAGTTCCCATGTTGTATGTAACAAAACCTGGATGACATGCCAACCTTAACATGTTGCCAAAAAGCTTATAATAATACACAAATCAGATGACACATTAATTTACATATAGAGTACCATACATATGGAACCATGTAACATCCGATCAATGCAAAATCGAAGGTAAAGCTAGCTAAGCTAAACCGCGCTGATACTTTTGTTTGTTCTTCCAATATCAGACATTTTGTTTGAAAGATTCCGAGCAAAAGGACTAATGCATATGAGAACGCAAGAATCTAACAAAGTTTATTTACAAAAGCAGTATCTTAGCCTTTTATCAGGACAATATATTATTTCAATCATCAAAGAAGAATTAGAATCAAATGTTGTGGCATTCTAGGATATGACCCTTTTTCCAATATACTGGTTTTGTACAGACATAGGTAAAATATCCCTATGAATTTTAGTATCATCGAGTGTGAGAATGACATGTTATTGGACTTGCGAAAACACATATTTCAGGTTTGCAATTTTTTTTGCGAATAGTGTACATAGCTAACTTAGAATAAAATATATATATCATATTCATCTACTATAATTTGGTGTGAATGTACATCCTAGTCAGCTTTTGCCTATCCACGTTTCACTTGCAATGGCTTGACTGAAGAATGTTTCAGAAATTAATTTTAATTTTGCATGCAGATACACACGGCTGCTTTAGCATATTTAGTTCAGATAGGAGGTTTTCACAATTAAAATTTCTGAAAAATTATTTGCTTATTTTCCACGTTGAAACTTCTAGCTCCTTTTAGTTAGACATTAGAGGCACAAATCTATCCATATGCATGAGTGATGGTTCAGATATGTGTACGAAGATAATGCATGCAAAGAACATGGGAGAAAATTGATAGGTAGATAAGGAAGCGACCTGTCCACGACGGAGTTGCTCTGTTTCACCATCATGCATGACTGATGGTTCAGATATGTGTACAGAGAAAATGCACGTAAAGAACATGGGAGAAATTGATGGGTAGATGAGGAAGCGACCTGTCCAGGACGGAGTTGCTCTGTTTCAACATCAATGCATTTGAACCTTGCTTCTTCTTTCATGATGTATCTCTATCCATCATTCTATAATCATCGGTCCATGCCGGGCCACTCCCTAGTTATGTTTATTCCAGCCACGGGTTCTTTTCTGTATAGAGGGTCATCTTTGGCGGTTGATGTTGAAGGCGATTTCACAAAACTCCACTCCTGCTGTCGCCACCCATAGGTAACAGTTGATGTTTCCCAACCAAAGATGTCAAATAACATGCATATGTGCACGTCCAGTCAATTATACTGATTCGCACTGAACATGAAAATTCTGCACAGGCGTATACTTTGTATCACGTTGGTACGTCAGTCAGCCGACCAACGGCACAGAAGCAGCCTAGGATGAGTTGCTCGCTGGGCGGACCATCTGATATAGACCGAAAATATACTGATGCACTTGGGTAGTGTGGATCTAGGAGGAGAGGAGGGCATGACCAAATATCTTCTTTCGGCCATGGAAGAACAGGAGGGGACATGGCGGCCTGGAGGAGGGACTCTATATTATTTGAGATCAAATTTCCTCATAGGGCCATGAAGAACAGGAGGGACACGGCGGCCATGAGGCGTATTTGTTTTTCAGACCTAGAGTTGAAAGGAAGAAGTCATTAGATGGGAGGCGTTGGATTCCTAATAGATTGGGAGGCGTTGAGATGGAGGAGGCGTTGAGATGGAGGAGTCCTGAGAGATTGGGTGTTTCCCATCGGCTACTGGTCAAAAACGGCTGTAGGATAGACCATGACGTGTAATTTTTGTTTTTTTTTCTCACAAAAATAGCAAGACGTGCAAGTTAGTTTTGATTTGGTTTTTTAAGGCAATACGTGTTAGTTAGGTCTGATTTGGGCTGTGTTACGTGTAGATTTTCCACCTTAAGAGTAACATAAATCCTGGGGTTAAGATAGATTAATCTTACATATCAACGGTTTAGTTAATTTTAATGACGTGGATTAACATGGAGCCTCGTATGATGCCTCCAATTAGTAAATATAAGATATAGAAATTAGTGTTATATAGAAATGTTAGAAATGATAGAAATTTTAGTGTTATATAGAAATGTTAGAAATTTTAGTTATCAAAATGTTAGAAATGTTAGAAATGTTAGAAATTAGTGTTATATAGAAATGTTAGAAATTAGTGTTATATAGAAATGTTAGAAATTAGTGTTATATAGAAATGTTAGAAATGTTAGAAATTTTAGTGTTATTTAGATTATTTAGATTAGCATAATTAGTGTTATATAGAAATGTTAGAAATTTTAGTTATCATAATCCAATCATTAAAAATGTTACTTTTTGCGGGCATATAGCTAGTATTTGTTCTCGACGATGCCGCCCGCATCCTCGCCGTCGACCGTCATGACGATGTCCAGCCGACCCATGTCCGGGACTGGGCTCCGCCGGGCTGGCACTGGGAGGTGCTGCCTGGAGGGGCGCGCCGCTTGATGAGGAACCCGGCCCCGGGTCCCGTCGTCGACCCTGATCTCGTTTGGTGGCGTTCGCGTGGGCCAGTTTCGGTGCGGAGGAACCCATCGCTACATGGTTGCGTTAGAGGGCGGCAGGTTCTCCAATACCTGGCAGTTTCTTCGGGGATCTCACTTCAGCTATGATCCTGTGAGGGTTCCTTCTCTTTGGGTGTCCACCGCCCGCGCCGGAGGAACCGCGAGTGTCCTAGATTCTTCTATAGTATTCGATCTTTATTAGCTAATAGCCAGTGATGTACTATTCAATATTATATATTATTCGAGACGATGTATTCGAGATTATATCTATTATTCTAGACGATGTATTCGAGATTATATCTATTATTTGAGACGATGTAATATGAATACTAAATTGTTTTATATTTTTTTTGGATTAGTTAAATAAAAGCTATGGCGCACAATACCGACAGAGAGGAGAACAGACCATGTTCGATATGATCGCGGGCGGATGATGATCGAAATGAAGAAGATTATGACGGCTCCGAATTTCTAAACAACACCGGAGAGGGTGATATGATATTCGATCGCGACGACCGAATTGATGAAGTCATGAACTACGATTATGACGATGACGAAGAACATGTTGATCCTGAAACAACAAAGACCGGCGAGGTATATATATTTATATAAGCAGGCATCTGGTGATCATCACATGTTTTAAATGACTTGAAGATATATTAATGAATCGATCTTTGTTCTTTCAGCCATCCGGATCGAGCAAATCTTCAGGCAAAAGGACGAAATGAGGCCCGAACAAAAAGTTGAAGCAGGGCGTAAAGTACAATATCGAGGCATGCAGCCCTACTGGCGAACCATTAGCGCCTAAGAAGATTGCGGACAAGTTTGTTCGTCAGTGCGGAGTTCTTGTGAAGGACCAACTCCCGATCAAACTTCAAGAATGGAGAGAGCCAGCAAAGCCACGTCCAGATGTTACTTTTGTCGACAAGAATCAAAAAGATCTACTTTGGGATACTCTCATGGAACATTTCACCCTACCAGATCATTTCACAGAAGCAGATGTGCAGAAAGTCAAGGAGGCTGCTCTTAGGAAGATGGCGGTTGCATTCAAGAACCACAAGAATCGTGAATGGAACAAGTACGTCAAGGGAGGAAGGAAGACTCCAGTATTCAAGGGAACACTAGAGAACCAACGTGCTCATTGGGACGATTTCGTGAAATTCAAGGATTCGGAATTAGCTAAGGAACGGTCGAGAATAAACAAGAAGAATGCCGAAAAAAGGATAAGTTCCATAAGCTGGGGCCAGGTGGCTATGCGGTGGCAATGCCTAAGTGGGATAAGTCCGAGAAAGAGATGGAGGATGCAGGTGTCACTCCGGTTACTAAGAGCTGGCCCCAGGATCAGGACTTGGTTCTATGCGCATGGGGAGTTGGACCCGGAGACAGGCAATGTTTCGACGAGGGCAAGTCTGAAGGGAGCCGACGATGCGATACTTGTTGCAATAGAAGAGGCACGATCGGGGTGTTCCAGCCCAACAGAGAAAACGAGCGAGTTTACTGCGTGCCTGGGAAATCTGAACACCGGGAAGAACACGAGGCAAGGGCGCTATTCCGTGGTATGAGGGGTTTTCAGAATGGAACACCGACTACAGAACCCATGCGAGAAAGAAGATTGCGGAGGAGAAGAAGAGGAAGATGGAGGAGGAGCAGAGGAAGCGGGACTATGAACGCCTTCAAGGCCTAGAAGCAAGTCAAGCGGAATTGGCAGTCAAATTCCAGCGGCAGCAGGAGCAGATCGACTCACTTACCCAGCAAAGGGGGTCTCAGCAGCTACAGCAGCTAGCGGATGATCCAGCATTGGATAGCACCGGCCCATCCATGCCGAGAAGCAACGTGGGTTCCGTCCCGGACGACGCAATGCTGGGTAGATACCCCGTGGATGACATCACGGAGAACACTAACTACGAGCTACACGTCAAAATGAAGAACATATCCATGAAGGTGGCGGACAGCGTTGCTTTTACAAATCCCCCCGAGGCAACCTTCCATTGCAACCCGATTCCAGCGGGCTATGCTCGTGTCTTGGTTGATGAGGTGGTGGACCCACCATATTCGGAGCTACAGCTTGACATTGCTGGAGGTGACGGCGAGCGCTTTCTCGGAGAGGCCAAACATCGTATCATCCTATGGAAAAAGGATTGCATCATCTTTCGAAGGCCACCGACACCGCGTCAGCCGACTCCTCGTCGAAGTCCGCCACCGAGTCAGCAGACTCCCGCTCCTGCAAGTCCACCAAGTCCGGCAAAGTGTCAGGCCACTCCTCCTCCTCCAAGTCCGGCAAAGTGTCAGGCCACTCCTCCTCCTCCAAGTCCGCCACAGCGGCAGACGTCCACTCCTCCTCCAAGTCCCGAACAACCTCAGGCCACTCCTCCTCATCCAACTCAGCCCCGTCAGCCGTCTCCGCCGCCTCAGCAATCGCAGAAGAGACACCCCGCAGCTATGGTGCGTAGCGATACGAGTCGAGGTAGTATAGGAAGTACAGGCGGAGGCAAGCGATATAAATATGGTCCAAGCCTCACGCCTATTCCGCAGAGGTCTTATGACAGGTCCGAGGAGGAAATCACAGCTATATCGAAGGCCGAGGTGGAAGCCCATTTTGCACCAAAACCGCCACCGCCGCCAAGGGAGAAAGTGCCTGAGGAAACGATTGACCACTTCATTCGTATGGCTCAACCACCAGCTCCCAAGCCTATTGACACAGACTATGAGCGCACATCAGGAAGTGAAATCGAGCACGTCTACAAAGGGAGGCGAGCACGTCTACATCGGGATCGAGCAAACAAGAAGCGGCTATCAAAAAATGCGGGAAAACCATTCCCCAGCTGGGAGAACAGGCGGCGCAATCGATCCCCTCGCTTGTTGTGCCAACAACATATGACAGTACGCGCGCCCAATATTATTGTGGGCAAACAGTGCACGTTCCCGAGGTGGGCAATGTGGTAATAACGGAGGAGTATATAATGCAGGCTGAAGTTCTCAACATCACTGTTGGACAACTCCTCGAGATCGAGCCCATGCCTTTGCTTAGAGAGGATGAAATAAAACGGAAATATGTCCGGGGCCAACCTTTGGTCGAGCCAGACAAGGTCAATAACCTCCCAACAAGAATGTATGAATTGCATCAATGGTACACGAACATTACCAAGATTTCAGATCGATTGTCCCTCATGGTGAATGTCAAGGAGGAGCATTACTTCCATGAGAAAGCTGTGTCCGTTGAGTATACTGAACTGTTTTAGTTATACAATCAAGACGCACTCGACAAATCTATCGTCAGTTGCTATTGTCTGTAAGTGATTTCTTTCTGTAATTTAAGTCTCAAGCTAGCTGTAGTGATCCTTTTGATCAATCATTACCTGTAATTATCCTCACTATATTCTTTTTTGTGATATTATGCAGGATGAAGATGTATGAAATGAGAAAAGGTGGACGCTTTGGCATTGGGTTCATTGACCCAAACACCGTTAATGAATACACGTGGCTAATAAATCCACGTCAGCAAAAGAACGTAGAGGACAACATGCTAGACTTCTTGAAGCGCCTCAAATACAATGAAGATATACTACTTCCTTACAACTTCCAGTGAGTCACACTGTCTTGTACTATAAATTCTCTGTTTTTGCCTACTAGCTAGCTACATTTTTTTGCTTACATATGCCCGCTTAATTAAGACATGCAAACGTGTGCGCATGCAGATTTCACTGTGTCTTGTGTATCATTAAAGTTGATGCCGGAACAGTTGAAGTACTGAACTCACTACTCTCAGAAAAAACTGACTATAACATCTTGTTTGGGAAAGTCAACAGGTAATTTCAATCATTATTAACTATATATCTCGGCCTATTTTGTTCGTCATTTCATGATATGAACTAGTTAATAACCCCTTTATTCATTTTCTTTGTCGGCGGGCAGGGCTTGGGCAAGGTTCATCAGCGTCACGCCCGGCGAATGGAAAAAAAGCTTAAATGGTTTCGACCCAAGGTAAGTAATTAAGTAGTACTAGCTAGCTAGCTAGATGCCATCTCTTTAATTATCATGCTTGATTAATTATTATCTAATCAAATTCCATTCTCGTAAAGGCCTGAAGCGGTAGCGAGGGACTGATCTGTGTGCATTCGTGTTTGCGAGAACATTCGCATGATGGCGTCCAAAGGAGCAGATCTCAAAGACAGGAATGGGTACGCTTGTCAGAACACTATTCACAATTTTTACACCATTATCGACATCTAGTCACACAACTAATACACATGCATATTGATCTCCTTCTTAACAGTTCAAAGAGGTGCAGGAGAAGCTCCTAGAAACGGAGCGCGTAGAAGCATTTCAAGAGGAAATAGCGGGATTTTTGCTCGACCAGGTCATAAATCCAAAGGGGGAATTCTATTACCCGCTACCGCCCCCATGAAAACCACTTCCAATTGTCATCGTGCTCCGAAGGCACCAATTAGGCTAATGCCACTGGCTCCGAAGGCAATATGCATATGTAGGAGAAATTGTATATAGCTATACATGTGTGTATGTGTAAATTAATTAAAATGGTGGTTTGTGATACATTGATGATATATATATGCATGATTGGTTCTACTAGAAATTATATATATATATAACGTGTACAATGTGTAGTATCGTAAAATACCAGCAAACAAAAAAGAATTAAAATGGAAACACAAAATTAAATGAAAAAGAAGTCATAAAACTAAAAAAAACCCAAACCTTATACTCCCTCCGTCCCATAATGTAAGACGTTTTTTGACACTACACTAGTGTCAAAAAACGTCCTACATTATGGGACGGAGGGAATAGTACCGATTGGTCTTACCAACCGGTACTAAAGAGCTCCAGGCCCCCGGAGCTGGCTCGTGCCACGTGGTTGCCCTTTAGCACCGGTTCGTGCTGAACCGGTACTAAAGGGGGGGGGCCTTTAGTGACCACAATTTAGTGCCGGTTATGGAACCGGCACTACAGGGCCTTATGAACCGGTGCTATTGCCCGGTTCTGCACTATCCTTAATTTTATCCCTCTTCATGGGTCCGTCATGTCTTCGTTCCTCGCTACCTTCATCGCCATGTTTGGTATGTTGTTTTGTAATATGTCATGGGGCAGATCCACGCTTAGCACTAGTCAACTAATCCAGCCCAAACTAGGGATGGCACCCGCCGGGTTTGGGTACGGGTGGAGCCACCCCATAGCCTTACCCGTCGCCCGAAACTTTACCCATGATCCGTATCCATACCCGTCGACGGGTACAACTTTTTCCCATACCCATCATCCGACAGGGTAAATGGGTACCCACGGGTAAAATTACCCAGATTTACAACACATCAAATTGAGCACTACATAGTCATAAACAACAACTTATAATAACAACACGGTATTCATCTTCATACATTGGGGCAGATGTATCATCGACCCATTCAAAAGGAACATCTACTTGGATGTTGGTGCTTGTATCACAGCAAAAATTAATGTTCACGTACATGAATAGTTCACATGATCTATATACGAAAAACATATTTCTGCGAAAATAAAATATTTATACTCAATCATCACACACAAAATTTCATATTTATCATGTATATCATGCATCTCTATGCAGAAATCAAGGGTAATGTGTACTGATGTACATGAATATATCACGGAACATACATACATAAGTAATTGATGTTGGAAACAAAATATTCCAAACTTAATCGGTCGCTTGCGTGCCGAGCTACGCGTGCGTGTAGTTTCAACTAATATATTCAAATTGTAAGATAAGTGCTCGTTATCATAAAATCATAAACAAAATCAAAACTCACCTAGCAAAAATAGCCTTGCTCGTGTTCTTGTGCTTGGCGACAGCGGCAGATCGACCATTGCTAAGCAGGCTAGGGTGTCGCTGGTTCACGGATGTCTCAGACTAGTGCTGTGACGGTGCTACTCCTTAGACCCTGGAGCACGAGGTGGCAGACCTTGACGTCGGCCAGGGAGTTGATTCTTTTCTGGCGCGCGGACATGGAAGGCACCATCTGACCGATAGGGTTGGGCTGGAGGTAGGCGCTACGTAGGGTAGGCGTGCCATGCTCCTGACCATGGTGGTCGCCGAGCTGCAGCTCTACCTCGCGGTTCCCGTCCACGTGCAATCTCTGGAGGACATGAACGAGGTGGTGGTGCGAGGCAGCAAGCGGCCAGAGGCACTAGCGGTGGTAGGCGGCGGCTAGAAGATGAGATCAATCTGTTGGCTGCTACGAGCCTTCAAGGTAATTTTGGAAGTCAATCACGCTCATATAGTCATATAAGGAAGGAGGCTATTCTGGACATCAAGCAATCACCTAGATACGCTTTTTTAGAATCAATCACCTAGATATGTATCATGTATGCGATTCTGAACGTGGGCTTGTGGCTTCGTTGTGGGCTAGCTGCGGTATTTATGTAAAAATCGTTTAATATGTTGCTAAATACTAATATTTATTGCCTATTAATCAGATTATATGCGGGTCTATGGGTACATGGGTATGGGTTATACTAAACCATACCCGTACCCGCTATACCCAGTGGGTTTTAAATTTTCCTATTTGTATACCCGTGGGAATTTTTCTGACCCATACCCTTACCCTAATAGGGTTTTTACCTGCCGGGTACACGGGTAACGGGTACCCATTGCCATCCCTAGCCCAAACTATTCTTGGTCCAACCTGGCAACCTTTAGGTCCCTCACATCCAATCCAGAGCAGTTAATATAGGTCTACGTAATCTGCACTCACGTGGCTGTTGAATGAATTTCTAGACAAGGGCTGGGAAGACAGCAGTACGAAAGCATGCATGCATCCACGATCAATCAAAGAGACACATGCCTTAAGTAACCATAGAAAAAAGAAGAGGCACGGTGTGCGCGATCAAACAAAATGCAAACGACAAGGGAAGTGATGGCCGGTGGCTGCATATGAGCCGATGGGAGAAGAGAGAACCGATCAAATCGATGGCGCTAGCTAATTAAATGGGAGAGCAGCACAATGCAAATGCATCGTGATGCCATTTCATATGTGATGCTACAATTAACCTCGGTAGGCTAATTACACAGGATACTGGATATGCACATAGTAAAGGAAATACACGTTCTTTTTGAGTTCATGCATAATTCAAAGAGGAATATACCCTCCAGATCACAAATTAAAATGGTATTATGAATATATTGGGAGCCCTTAGGGGATTGACAACATACATCGCCAATCAATTTGTTTTCCCTTGGGGTCACAAATTGTATCTCTATTGTTCTTTGCTTTCTTGAATGAGTTATTCTTAATTATTGATCTGTAAAATTGATGGTAGGTTGGATTTCCCTGAATTCGAATTGTTTTATTGTGGGGCTATAAATTTTATGACTCTTTTGTTGTTAACCCGTTGCAACGCACGGGCACACTTGCTAGTGCAAGAAAAAAGGACATAATATGCACCGTGAACACGCAACGCCTTGAGAATTCAATATTACATGTACAATAACATTCAATACAAAATAAGAGTTCGACATGATAGGGAAGGCATACAATATACATTTATATGACACCTGTTTACGAATAATAAGATAAGATAAAGCACACAACTTGATGTATAATTCCCTGTCCAGTAATTAATGGGCATATAGTTGTGAATTTGGACCAAGAGGACCCTTTTAATTAATATAATAATCCAGCTGTTGGGGTGAAGGATTCACATGACTTATAACTTTTATTTTGCAAGAACACATAACTTATAAGTTATAACTAATACTTCCTCCATTCCATAATGTAGTGCATATATTTTTTTATAAAGTCAAACTTTATAAACTTTGACCGAGTTTACAGAGAAAACTATTTATATCTACAATATCAAATGTACATAATGTAAAAGTATGTCTTGTGATGTATCTAGGCATATGTATTTGGTATTCTATATGTATATGATTTTCTCTATAAACTTGGTCAAAGTTTATAAAGTTTGACTTTAGGAAAAATCTATATGCGCTACATTGTGGAACGGAGGGAGTAGAAGACTCTTTCTGTTTTATTTAGTGTAGTACGTACTAGGATTACTCCGTGGCAAGAACTTGAAAACAGATTAGAATCGAGATTTCTAGATTGGAGAGGAACAAAATCACAGGCTGCAGGAGAGATCAGATTGGATCTGATCGTACCCAATTCTTTTACACTGATTCAAACTTGGATGGATCACCAAAGTCACTGAAGTCCCAAAGAAAATATGCAGCAAGATGGACGATGAGGAAGATAGGTACTGGAAACGTGCGGATGGACACTCCTTTGAGGAAGGACGATCTTGATGGGATTTCTATTTACAGGATCTTAAGGTTTTTTTATATAGGAGTGTGAGAGATTGGGTTTTCTATTTTGGGATCGCTGGGGACCTTTTATTTTAAATCGCTGGACACTTGAGGGGAAGAGGAGAGATCGGTCCACAACGTACATTGGTGGAGAGACGTGGAGCCATGGAGGAGTCTCTTTGTTTGATGTTCTTTTTTTTGCATTGGCTGATTGATGGTTAGATGGCCGTGATTAATCTACACCGTTATAATTTGGTCCCACGTGATTAACGGCTTGTAAAATCTGATTAACGTGATAATTTCTAGGGAGTCAAGAATTAGTATAGGTATAGATAGATAGATAGATAGATAGATAGATAGATAGATAGATAGATAGATAGATAGCAGTTAGGAGCATATTGTACTCGCGGCCAAATTAAAAGATGGACTATTAGATACGTACTAGCAAAAGAGCCCGTGCGTTGCAACGGGGTAATAAAATTATGTTTTGCCACTTATAACAATTGCTTTATCTCGTCATTGTCATCAACCTATTCATCCTTATGCCCTTTTGCAAGGTTTCTTCCGCCCTTCTGCAAGTTTTATTATGTACACGGCCTTGTGGTTTGCATTATCATACAGAGCAAAATGCCAGTTAGAAAAGAGATGTGGAGGTCAAGGTCTACTCTGAGTGCCATCTTAATAACTGCAGCCTCGATCTATTTTACTTTCCTTGTCAGCAAAATTAATGGTTTTGATTTGCTTGTATGTGGGTTATATAACCAAATGCTCCTCGTGGAGCTAGTGTCCACATCCCTTGATGGTAATCATTATAGCTGCAAAGAAAGCTGTGATGTTGCATCGAATATATTTGGGTGGGATCATGCACATGAAAAAAATTGGTACCATTGACGGTGAAGGGTAAGAAAGATGTAGGTTACCTAAAAATATATTCAACTTGAAAAGTAGTACTCCCTCTATAAAGAAATATAAGAGTGTTTCAATTTTTTACAGAGGGAGTACGTGTCAAATACTGTATGGTCCGGTAGAAAGCATCTACCTAGCTTTTGTGACATCCGTTACTGCATGTGTTGTTGCACTTGACGGTCAATTGGTCAGCAGGCAAAGACATGTACATCAGCTTGAGCTCTGAGTCAAATAGATATGTGAGGGACCGATTCAACGGGGATGACCGTGTCGGCCTCCCAGTGAGAGAGTTGCTTCTCCTGTGAGCTCTCACTCGAGGGAAGCGAGGCAGGCGGAGCCAGCCTGGTTTCAAAGATCGGCGAGCTCCCCATCTCGTTGTAAACTTGTAGAGTAATCAATGCCAAATCACAAGTATGTTTAGGGTGATTAAAAGTTGCGGTAGAAGTACTTCTTGTCCCGGTCTCTTCATGGAGTGCATATATATGTATAAATGGTATAATCGATCACAAGATGACCAACTCCCATATGCTAATATGTGCATACGATGTGATCATCGAGGGTCCTTTATACCATTGATGATTGAACGATGGAAGCAGCGGCTGATGCGATCAATATAGTGGTACTAATGAACCTGATCGAAAACGTGTTACATGGCGTCTAGATCAATGCGTCCGCGTGCTAGGGCTACCGCTAAGGTGGCGACGACTTTGCCGAGGCGAGCCTATTTTTTCAAGAAGCATGTTGGTTCTTATATTTTTATACATGTATATATCTAGCCCTATGTCCACGTTCAACAGATTCAGATGGAATATCGAAGAGAGATGAACGAAAAAACCGCGTGTATTGTTTGTGCCTGACTCGGACCAATGTGACGTAAAAAAATTAGGCTGACGAAAGGACTTTTTAGGTATGTATGTATATTTAAAATTTATACACATCTTCAGTTTTTTTTCATATATAACATGCTATATTTTGAGTAAGTGTTTGATAGATAAATATTTTGAAGACCATTTATCTGCCAGACATAAAAAATTAGGCCGACGAAAGGATTTTTCAGATAGTATGTATGTATATTTAAAGTTTATACACATTTTTGAAGACCATTTTGATCTGTCAGAAAGAAGAAAAATTAAACAAGAAAAGCGGAAAAAGAAGAAAAATTAAACAAGAAAAGGGGGAAAAATGAGAGAGCCCGGGCTCGAACCCATGTCTCCCGGATTAAAAAACCGACGCTCCAGCCAATGTACTACGCATGTCCTTTTGCTACTTTTGAGACATCCCCATTGATAAACCAGAGGCCACTGCCGCGAGTTGTGAAAAAAAAAACTGAATCGTTTTTCCTACTTATAGGTGGCATTGGTGGGTAATATTTAGCAATTTTAGGGGCAAATTATGTGACGTACCACCAGAAGCAATAGCTGCTTTATTATTAGGGCAAATTATGTGACGTACCACCAGAAGCAATAGCTGCTTTATTATTAGGGAAGATAGGGAAGATATATAGGTTGTCTTATATATAACTTAAAGTTTGACGAAGTTTACATGTCTGTATTTATACCATATATATCGTGGTCAATTAGCAAAATATTGTCACAGAGAAGACGCAGGACACCGCTGTGAAGAAGACATCGTCGAGGTTGTGTGTTGGCATCATCGTCATCACTTGTCCCTAGCAACCGACATTTGGCTTCGACGCCCACAAAGCCCACACTGCAAAAGCCGTGAGGTGCACGCAACGACGAATCCGATAATGAACTAGGACGGGGGACTACGCAAGCCTGCGTCGTGTATGATCACTGAGCTAGGCCACCAGCCGCTTGGCACCGTTGCCATGTGAACCACGCCGTCACACAGCTCTGACTCCACCGCAACAAAGTGACCACGACCTTTCCACGACCCCACCTAGCCTTTGCTACACACACGCGCAAGAAAACACATTTTTCCCTTCGGAGGGTCCTGACTCTGAAAATGATGCCCCATTGAGGGACATGATGCAAGGCATCGTCATCATCCGACCCGGTGAAAAGAAGGATCCGACTTTTCCCAAGGAGCCCAGAGCCTGGGAAAAGTAGAGGAGCACAACACCACAACGATGGACGTCCGCGGACATCGCCACCAGCTCTTGCCATCGCCGGTAACAAGGCATTTGCACGACACTGCTCTCACTTCCTCGCATCGGATCCGGTTGATCCACCCAGTCCTCCACGCCACCGACCACCCATCCAGAATCATCCCCAGGAAATTGATCTGAAGTCATAACACAGCTAATAGTTTATAGTCCGAGCGACAAGTCTGAAAAGCATACTATTAAGGAGGTTGTTTCTTTGCACAAAATGAGGGTAGTTTTTCCTCTTCTGTAACAAGCGAAGAAGTGAACTTTCAAAAGTATTATTAAAGAACGTAGAAGAAATTTCAAGAAGCGGTATCGGTGTATTAAGGGTACATTTGACTATATAAATATGTAAGTATAGACGGATAAACAGAAAATATTGTTGACAGATTAATAGCCTATCTTTCAAAATAGATGCTTTATGTCTACTGTGCATATGTTTCTGCCAATTACCTTGTCATAAATCAAAATTAGTACACATTTCTGCCAACTACCTTGTGGCAAATCATAATTATCTATCAGTACATTGTGACAAATCATATGCAAAACTGCATGGTTATTTATTATTAAAATGGCATTATTTTCTTACGTAATGAATTAATACTCCATCCATCTCATACTATAAGATGTTATGACGACCGATCTACTCACATATTGGTTGTAATAACATCTAATATTATGTGGCAGAGGGAGTATTAATTGAAATTCTATTTTCTACTACTCCCTTCGTTCCTAAATATGAGTCTTTCTAGAGATTCTAATATGAACTATGTACGGAGGAAAATGAGTGAATATACACTTTAAAACGTCTATATGCATCCGTATGTAGTCTGTATAAAAATATCTAAAAGAACTTATATTTAGGAACGGAGGGAGTACAACAATGCAAAAAAAAAAAACATGCTTCTGCCAACTAACTTGTGAGAAATCAACGCTCGGAAGGTGGCAAATATAACACCTATTAGAACTGATACTATGTAGTATTACCTAATTTATACCTTCATGATTTGATACTATGTAGTATAATTTATGGAGTAGTACGAAATGATATCTTGAGGTGCTCGATTCGGGGCAGAAGCATACAAAGTCAAGTTTTTCTTTTGAACAAAGTACAAGGGGTGAGAGAAACACGCCAGGCCCCACCGATTTATATTCATTCATTGAAGAGAGATTGCCTATGGGATGGCGCCACACACGTGGTTGGGCCCTCTCCTCTTGACCGACAACGTTTAAGAGCATCTTTAACATGCGCCAAAAGCTGCTTCGTGCATAAAACCCGTTTTTTGGCGTTGGAAACCCTCCAGCAGATGTTGTAAAATAGTACGTGTGTAAAAGAAAAATATGTACGTGCTTAAAAGCGCTATCGCACGCTGCAAATATTGGATACCGTACAATGCGCTTCATAATTTGCACTACGTATTTTTTTGGAAGCGAGGTTTTTGAGCATACGTGGAAAACCTATGCTGGCCGCGGCGTGCTAAAAGTTATATAGCGGCGCTGTAAAACTATTTTAGCGCTCCACCTGTGTTGGGATGCTCTAATGCGTGAACGTGTGACCAGCATTGACTAGCTGTGTACACACTCCGTCGGCTCACATATGTATACATATACACATCCGAGCAAGTACGTAGGCAGGTCACTGTAGTACGACGATAGATATCTTAAGGTGACACTGGATTGTTTGTTTTTTTTTTTTTGACTGGAAATTGGGATCTTTATTGCATGATAGAAATTCTGTTACAATCAGCCATAAGGCTTGCAGCTATAAAGGATGGAGCAGACTCCAACCAACAATCTGAAATCGATAAAGCAGTGGCATGTTTAGCACATAGGTCAGCTCCAACATTGGCTTCCCTATTGACGTGCCGAACCGAAAAAGAAGCAAACTCCATGGCTCTTCCTTTAATTTCATCGAAGATAGGAATACGGGTGGATCCTTTTACTGCACACCTGACCGAGCACTCTTATATTATGAACGTCCGTCCATTTCTTAGCCCACAAGTTGAATTCAATGGGAGGGCAAAGATTCTGGGAGTGTACTCACCTGACCGACAATGTCCACCGTGACTGGTCTTTGTCGGTCGTTCGTTTTACCAGGTTGTTGGAATTTGATCTCAGGTCGAACGGACCGAGAGAAAAGGGAGAGCTCTTCTCTACGTTTTGTGATATTACCGAAGGCACATAGAAAAGCAACTTTTGGTTTTGATCCCTGTTTCCTTAGCACCAAGTATAAGAAGAGAAGGTTGTACCCCTTGTGCAATGACAAATGCATACATGGAATAACACCAGCAAACTTCTAACTGCCTATCCTATAATTAGGGTGCACAAAGGGATCAGAAGGCCATCACCACCTCCGTCCAGCGCAAGGCTGTGCCAGAGGCTTCCTGCTGCCATCTACACCGACCAACCGATGCCCATGCCGGCCATCTCTAGTGGCGGTAGCGTTCTGGACGTCGTCTACCTACGTTCACGCTTTCAGCCATGGGCTATTCACTCGGCGCTGTCCAGCTTCGCCAACTATTGTCATGGGCTGCATCAAGAGCATAGGAATTTGGCAAGCACCTTTACGTTCACACGTTTCCGTACATGTATCGATGTTCAAATCCTGAGATCCAGATCCAATTTAATGTTAATCTAAATTATTATTTCTAACACAGGTGCATCCGTGTTAATTTGTTAGTACCAAACACTGGTTCTGTGAAGCCTTGACAATTCCAATGGGCTCTGTTGGCATTCGTAGATTCAAGTTCACATGTATGCCATGTGGCCACGTACGTACGTATGTCCTGGCTTTGTTGCGTGGTGCACTGTCATCCGTACGTACTGGTGCCACCACTTGCTCGCTGCGTCCACCCATGTGCGTTAAAATAATCGTTGGAAGTACGATAGCTATAGCTCACGAAGACGGACCACGGATCTTTCTGCATGTGCATATCCGCTATGGTAGCTATCCTTGTCCTATGGACGTACGCACAAATCTTTCTTTATTAATTTCTTTTTCACGTCAGACTTGATACATCCATTTATTGGACCTACACAATCATTAAAGGACAACATGTTCTCCAAGGATAGTGCCCTATTGAAAGGACATTCAGTTTGGCAGAATTATGTACTTCTTTTTTGAGTCAATCTCAGGAATCATTTATTCAACCGGCACAATGTTTATAGGGACGAAAAGCATACCACCAGGTTGGCCTAACCAAACATAGCCGCCAGTTCCAATTATGTTTCGCTAAATTGCGAGACTCGATATTTGAGCTCCTAAATTCGTGAACTCTATTACATGAAATAAAACTTGATAAGTGTAGTTTGATCTCCTGGATGATTGCTCCGTATGCAACACCACTTCTGTTGTGAGTTTCTTCTACCACCCCTTGCAGTCCGATGCCACATGTATACGGTTCTGGTTCAGATCCTTGGCTAGAGCTAGCCCCTCTCTGATAGCCAGGGCTTCTAAAGTACCTGAGTCACCAATATTAGTGGAAATAAAAGCCGAAGCTCCCATTAATCTTCCCGCATAATCCCTGAAAATGGCATCACCGCTCCGTTCTGCCCTCTCCGGCCAATTGTTGCATCCACGTTCAGCTTTGCGTGATGTTCATGAGGTGCCATCCATCCAATCGGATGAGCAGTTGCGCTCCGAAGGGACACCCTGTTCAGAGTGATCACTTGTAGCTTCCTGATTGATGAGGTGATGAAGTCGTATATAGCATGTGGGGTCTTGCTTTCCTACGGACAAGCCAGATCGCCCACATGGTCACTACAAACTTGGTAAAATCTTCCGATGACAGCGCTCCCTGCATAGTGAAGATCCAGCCCTTCGTGTTCTCCTCCTGGTGTATACTCAACTGATCTAGGATAGCTTTGGAAGACAACGCACATGTACTCCGCGACACTGATCTAGGATAGCTTTCGTATTCCATGTAGCATATACGCCCCACAAGCTATAAGCTCCAGTCGTGGCCATGTGACGACGATGGAGAACCTCTCCTGATGGGATTGAGTGCCTAGTAGCCTGAGCTTTAATGAAACCTGATGGTTTCCGGATTGACTTCTACTACTTACTTTCTTCCTGGAGGTTTGACGATCCCTGGCGGCCTTATAGCCAGCTCTCTCTCTCTCTTTTGCTTAGTGCAGGCTAACATGCGGTATGCCGATCCCACAGTAAAGTTGCCTCAAGGTTCTTCACTCCATGCCCAGAAATACTCGATCCTCGTAGTACACAATGGGATCTTAAGTATTGCGTCAGCATCAAACGGTGTAAAAGTTGAACTAAAGCTCTTCCAACGCACTAGTCGGCTCAATAAGCTCGGAGACTTTTTGTGGGGGAGCTTGAATTAGAGAAGTGATAGGTCACCTGTAACTCTCCCTTGGTATCCAATATTGGGTCCAAATGTTTGTCGATTCACCAGCCCTAGGGTCCCGCCCGTCTTCACCTATAGTTCAACCACCAGCCAGACAGAGTGGGTGCCACTGTCGCTGGTGACACTGCCGGCACCTCTCTTCCGAACTTTTTTTTCAAGTTACTGTTCATCCAGTGCAAACGCTCCCGGGAGCAAAAATTCCTCCCCCATCAAAGACATGGTATATAGCTCCGTCTTATTCGTTTCAGGTTTTATTGATTGATACTTGCATTTCCATTGCATATGAATGTACATTGTTGCCTTCATTTTCATTTGTAGTATAAGATGTTTTTTCATTTTCATTGCATACGAATGTCCATTTGCAGAAGTCTTCCTGTACAACGCCTTCCATCCTATAATCTCAGATGTTATGACAATCGATGTACTCACATTTTTTTTTGAACACATATGTACTCACATATTGGTTGTAGTAACATCTTATATTATGCGACAGAGGGAGTAATAATTAAAATTCTATTTCCTTCTACAACAATGCAAAAAAAACATGCTTGTGCCAACTAATTAATTTGGGAGAAATCAAAACTGGGAAGGTGGCAAATATAACATTTATTAGAACTGATACTATGTATTACTCCCTCCGTCTCATAATATAAGAGTGTGAAAAACGCTCTTATATCATGGGACGGAGGGAGTACCTTATTTATACCTTCATGATTTGTTACCACTATAATTTAGCACTTCCTCATCTGCGGAACTAAAGTTCTACATTACCAATACACAATCATTAACAACATCTTACCTCGCGCGGAGGTAGAGCAACATTAGCCTAGTCATTTATGGAGTAGTACGTACTTAAAATCTTGAGGTGCTCGTTTTCCGACACAAGGGTACAAAGTCAAGTTTTTCTTTTTAACAAAAATAGGGTGAGAGAAACTGAAGGACACGTCGGGACACACCGGTTTATATTCACAGGGAAGAAATTACGTATGCGACGACTTGACCGACAGCGTCTAACGTGTGAAGCCAGACCGCACGTTGAACACGCGACTGCGAGAGGATCTTCCGACAGTCACATGTAGCACTGCTGGTCTTTATCATCGTTCGTAACCAGGTACTCCCGTGTTAATTTGTTACCTAACACTACAGATTTGAGAAGCTTGACAATTCTCGTACGTTGGGTTCTATTGGCACTTGTAGATGCAAGTACACATGCATGTCATGCTTGCTTTGTTGCGTCGTGTGCGTACCTACGTAGCGCCTACCAGCATTGACTAGCTGCGTACACACTCCGTTGACTAGCCCTGTAGAAGGCACCCGGCAAATAGGAGCCACGTGGCACGGCCGTTTGCAGCTGGCGGCCCTGTGACGGTGCCCAACTTTTGACGAGACCCCCGACAAAAGGATCTCGACAAAAAGAAGCCGCTGGCAGTTGCTCCACCCCATTTGCCGAGCTTGGTAGTTGGCACAAACGGTAAATGCAACCATAGTAATTCTACCTTTTTTTAAGGTTATCCATGTTTTTCCATGAATGCTCTTTTCTCGTATGCATTTTCAAGCTTATTAGGGCAGAAAATCAAGATCTGACCAGCGATCATGAAAGATCTAGCTTTCGGGCGGGGTGAGTCTGGTTTGTGAAGGGGGTGCGAGGCCCGCTCCTCCGTTGGCCTCAAAACTTTTTCTATGCTCTTGAGGTTCCGTTCGAAGGCACGTGCCAGGACCTGGGACTTTTCGAGGGCCGCCGGCCATATTCCATACATTTCCAGGGGTTCACGCGGGGAATTGATGAGCGGGGTTGCGACCACGGGAAATCATGGACGGAAAGGGCCGGGAGTCCCCGCAGACAGTTTTCTGTCCATGTCCAGGCGCTACGCACACAACCATGAGGGTGGGCCAGGCGCCGGGGGCACGGGGCCGCCAATGCCCATCTTGTTGATGTTTAAATCCACAAAAAATCACGGGAGCCCGGAAATTAACGGGTCGTGTGGCGTCTTCCCACAGCCAATGGAGGCAGTGTTAAAAATCCGAGGCCGTTTTGCATACTGCCTTCATAGAGGCTTAGTGCAAACGAGACCTTGTCCGGCGAAGGATCTAGCTTTCTAATGGGGGTATGTCCAGTTTGTGAAGGGGGTGTGGGCCCGCTCCTTCGTTGGCCTCGAAACTTTTTCTGTACTCACGAGGTTCTGTTTGAAGGCACGTGCCAGGTCCTGGCATTTTTTGGGCGGCGGCAGCCATATCCCATGAATTTCCTGCATTTACAGGGGTTCACGCGGGAAATTCAAGAGCGGGCAGCGGCCACATGAAAATCATGGACGGAAACGGCTGGGAATCCCTGCCCGTGGTCTTTTGTCAATGCCTAGGCCCTGTGCGCACAGCCGGGAGGGTGGGCCTCATGCACGGGGCAGGGGGTGTCGGCGCCCGTCTTGCTGTCGTCTAAGTCCCCGGAAAATCATGGGAGCCCGGAAATTGATGGGACCTCGCGCGGCGTCTTCACACGACTTGTGGAGGCAATGATAAAAATCCGAGGCCATTTTGCATACGCCTAACGCAGGCTTAGTGCAAACAGGATTTTGTCCGGCTAAAGATCTAGCTCTCGATTTGAAAGAATACGTGTGCTCTTCATCAACATAGACATTTATCTACAGTAGATCTTGAATAACTGATTGGTATTGTGAAATGACGTAGGAGGACCGTTCCTTTGACAAAGTAGCTATATTGACGACTAGTCCGACGAAAGAAAAATACCCCCGCGTCGCCCTCCTCTGGCGACACGGGGGGTGATTCCTCGAGCGCCGCTGTCGGGACCTCTCCCCCCCCTTCTCGTCACGCCGCCGCGAAGGTGCCGCCTGTGAAGCCCGGGTGAGCTCCAGTGAAGACGGCCGCGGGACGTATCCCTAGGCAGCATCCTCCCCTCTCTTCCCCTCGTCGGTAGAGTGCGACGGCGCCCGCTAGATCCGCGGGGCCCTTTGGCAGGGAGCGGCGGAGGTCCACTGGGGGTGGCGGGCACGGCTCTGCGGCGGTATGAAGCCCAGGCGTGAGGTGGGGATGAGGCGGTGTTGGGCGGAGCCAACGTGCGTGATCTGGGCGTCGTGCGCGTGCGGGCTTCCATCGTGGTCGTCCTTGCAGTGGGTGGTGCAGCACCCGCTGCTCGTGACGAATGTGGTGGTGGTGGATGGGACTCCTGGCAGTGGTGTCGATCCAAGCTCGGATCCGCTCCATTGCCCAACCATGCATGTTTGTGGGGGATGCATGAAGGACTGGACTTTCCAACTTTCCGACCATCGTTGAGGTCTCGACTCGTCATCTGAAGGACCTCGGGGTCAACCTTGCCTCCCGTCTGGTGGCCATGCGCCGCCGGGGAGCTCGCCTTCTGCCCAGGAATGACAAGGCGGGGCGGTGGCACCCAGATCTAGCCAGCCCGGGGTGGGCATGGGCCTGGCGGCATCCATCAGTGGGGAAGGAGGTGCCTTCCTACCCATTCCATTGGTCATCGTTGTTAAAGCATGAGCGAGGATGGAGTTGGGGCCATGGATACCGAGGCGACGTCCTTGGTGGTGGGAGCGGCGTTACCCGGGGGCGGGGCACACAACTCGGATGGTGACTGGTTGCTTGGGTCATGTGGGCGGCGTGGCGGCCGGTGTGCGATGGTCGGGGATGGTGCGACGGCCGTCATTGTGGCCTGATGTATTCCGTCTCGGAGGCGAAGAGGGCTTGCCGGCATTAAAATCCTCTCTAGCTTGGCCAGGCTGACAATGGCAGCGCCTATGTGCGTCGTCTCCTTCTTGAAGGTGTCGTTGCGATTTCTCTTCATCCGCCTTGTTGTTCCGGGGGAAACCTTGATCATTTGATCAGACGGTGGCAGCACTCCAGTGTCGTGTGCTTCCTGAAGGCACCTCTTTGGAGCATGCCGTTCGTCGTGCATGGCTTCGTTTCTTCATTGTGATGGAGGGCTCCAGAGACATCCAGCGGTTTCCTGTAGTTTGCTTGGAGTATTTTGGGGTTGTGAAGCTTTCGCTATCGCCCTTGTATCTTGCTTGGGTGTGTGTGTGGTATGTCGAGTTGTTAGTGTTTTTTTTAAGGTAGTTGTTAGTGTTGTTGTGGTCTGTGTTTGTATCGGTTGGTTCAGTGATGGTTGCTTTATATATAAAGTTGGGGAAACCTTTTTGGTACAAAGGACGTAGGAGAAACTGCAAGGTGCTCGCACTTACCTCATAGGAGTAAAAGGATGTATTTATTTAAGGGTACATTTGACTATATAAGTATGTAATATTACTACTACATAAACAAAAAAGTATTGTTGACAGATTCGTGGCCTATCTTTCAAAATAGAGGGGGTTTGTTCATATGGTTTCTGCCAATTACCATGTTACAAATCAAAATTAGTACACATTTTTGCCAACTAACCTGTGATATACAAATCTGCATGGTTATTTATTCTCGCAAAATGGAATTATTTTTTCATGTAGTTAATACTAATAATTAAGATTCGATTTCCTAGTACAACAACGCAAAAATTAACATGCTTCTGCCAACTAACTTGTGACAAATCAGAATGTAGTTACACAAGTTAGTTGGCACAACGATGTTACCGGTTGCAGGCACAAATTCGTGCTCACCACTGGTACGTAAATTACATATCAGTGGCAGGCAGAGTTTTCTGCCGGTCACTTGTATCATGCTAGATTACCATTGGCAGACGCTAGGTTGCGTCCCCCACTAATGTGACCCCGTCTATAAGCAGTTTCCAACAGTTATATAATATACGACCATGTACTCTTCAATCTTTTGACTTTTTTTAGACCCCTCCTCCGCTTTCGCATATTCTTCATGGTAAACTCTCCAGGGACGGAACCAGGTTTTGGACATGGACAGGGTGAAGATGACATTGGAAGATCACACAAAGAAAGTCACGGTGTATGTAGCATTCTCGTATTCTAGACATAAATACACCGTTAATTCTAGTCATCCATACGGCCAGTATACTATGGTAGAAATGAACATAATTACATGTCTATTGATTTTATTTAAAAATAAGATGTGTTTTTGATGACCGAAGTTTGTCCAGAGTCCCGGATGAGATCACGGACGTGACGAGCAGTCTCAAAATGGTCGAGACATAAAGATTGATATATTGAACCATGTTATTCGGACACCGAAAGAGTTCCGAGAAGTTTTGGGTGAAACCGGAGTGCTGGAGGGGTTACCGGAACCCCCCGGGGAACTAATGGGCCACCATGGCCCTTAGTGGAGAGAAAGGAGGGCGGCTAGGGCAGGCCTCGCCCCCCTGTAGTCCAAATAGGACAAGGGAAGAGAAGCGGCGCCCCCCTTTCCTACTCCCTCTCCCTCTCCTTTCCTCCCCCCTTCTCCCTTGTGTGGAATCCTACTAGGACTAGTAGTCCTAGTAGGACTCCTCTTGGGGCGCACCCCTAGGGGCCGGCCGGCCTCCCCCTTGCTCCTTTATATACGGGGGCAGGGGGCACCCTAGAACACACAAGTTTCTCTTAACCGCGTGCGGTTTTCCCCTCCACAGTTACACACATCGATCATACCATCGTAGTGCTTAGGCGAAGCCCTGTGCCAGCAGCATCATCATCACCGTCGCCACGCCGTCGTGCTTATGGAACTCACCTTCATCCTCAACTGGATCAAGAGCACGAGGGACGTCATCGAGTTGAACGTGTGCTGAACGTGGAGTTGTCGTACGTTCGCTACCTGATCGGTTGGATCACGAAGAAGTTCAACTACATCAACCGCGTTATTGAAACGCTTCCGCTTTCGGTCTACGAGGGTACGTGGACACACTCTCTCGTCTCATTGCTATGCATCACCTAGATAGATCTTGCGTGATCGTAGGAATTTTTTTGAAATTACCGCGTTTCCAACAATTTGGACTGTATATGTGGGGTGCCGGTCAATCCGGGCATTTGACGTCCGTTTGAGAGGCCCGTGTGGGTCAAAAAATCGCGGCCGGGCAGCCTGCCCGGATGTTTGAAACGGGTTTGAGGGGTCCGGTTATAGATGATCTTAGTTCTCAAGAATCCATTTTCTAATTACTCCGCTGCCACCGCTAATCAGTCACTAGCTTAATTCATACATCTATTCGAGTACTACTACATCACTTCTGCTACATCCAATCCATTTTAATTCCTCTGGTTACCCCACATTACACGCATATATAATACTCCCCCCGTGCCATAATATAACTAGTGTTAAAAACCTTTTATATTGTGGGACGGAGGGAGTATCTTCTGTTGGAGTTGTGTCGAATATAGTGTACAAGGTAGGTTACAGTTGGACTTGTAGTAGTATTGTGTTTAGATAGGATATGGAGTCGTGTCCTAGTAGGACACTTGTATCCTAGGCCTCTCTTATATAGCGGGGGTAGACACACGATGTAACCTATGCCAACATAATAGCACAGGCGCGCAAGGGGGAGCCGGCGGCATGTGCCGGCGCCCGGGTGGCCGGTGTGCGGTATTGTGACGGTGTCACGGGGAGGAGCGCCCGTAGTCAGGCCCCGGGGATGTAGCCATATCGATGAACCTCGTTAACAAATCTCGGTGTTGTGCTCGTGTGATTGCTTGGTCCTCGGATGATCGACGGAGTGCCTCGGATTTATTCTAACAAGTGGTATCAGAGCAAGGTTTGATTTGAGGCCGTGTTGATTTGGAGGATGGATTGTCGTTGTTCGCGGTAAGAGATGACGTGCGGAAGTGTCAGTTTCGCGGAGGTCATCGGGTGCGCTATACACGAGATCGAAGACGGCAATCGGAAGCGGTGGCGGCAGGTTCAGGAGATCTCGTCGAGATCGGATGCGGCAGCGGTGCAACGTGCGATCGGAAGAAGTTCTTCAGGCGTGGCGAGTAGCGGCCTGTGGCTGGAGGTCGATTGCTAGCAGGCCCAAGTGTGGGATTTAAGGCCCAGGTTGGTTAGTGGCGGCCAGCTGGCGGCAAATCCAGTTAGCGTTGTATGGGCTGGCCTTGGCCTGTTTTGGCTGGTGCAGAGAAGCTGCTCGTTCCTGGAAAGTCTGGCGCCTTTGCCTCAAAAAAAATGGTAAGTCTGGCGCCTGGCTAGACGCGCGATGCAGCCGGAAGCCAAGGTGCGCAGAGTCGCAGAAGCTGGACGTGAGGTTTTGTTTTGGACAAAAAGGAGACTGAGTCTCTATATATGACGTGGAGATAGCTAGATAAATCTGTCAAAGTGGAATAAAAATCCATCAAGCCATCGGGAGCAGGGAGCACTACTTGTGTAGAAAATTGGCAAAGCAAGCCAGCATTGGAATTGGTGCCAGGGAGCAATCACGTGAAGACCAAAGCAACTCTTTTCGATTTGCAGCAGTACACATGTACTTGGGGATCACGGAAAGAAGCTCGGATAATTTTTCACAGGGTTAGTCATACAAAGAACCATGTCGTCATCGGGTTTGAGGTGGAGAAGTTGAACGGAACTGAAAACCTTGGGTTATGGCAGACAAGGGTGAACATTTGTTGGCACGACAGGGATGCTTGAAGGCGTTGCGGGAAGTCAATTCAGCTAGGATGGAGTTGTGATGTGATGGATGGAATTTCGCGGAAGACGATTTGGGAGCCTTGAAGCGTGTCATACAGTCGAACGAGTTCGGCTGGGTCGGACTAGTCAGTCTGACGGATCGACGCGAGTCGGTTGGTACAGAAGACGGTGGTGGAATCGGCGACGACGACATAGGTGCGTGATGCTGATGGTGACCGACTTCTGGGCGTGGAAACACGTGACGCAGGCCCGAGGGCTTGTGCGGCTTCGACAAGACTATGGCGCGGGGTTGATTCAAGGTGATGTATACACGGAGCTTGAAGTCGACGGGACGCGAGAGGGTGGACTGATTATCTACCATGGAGTCATGTTGAAGGTGGAGCTGGATTGAGGGGCTACGGCGTAAGTGCACAGAGAGTCGAAGCCTATTCAGCGGGAAAAGCGAGGGACACGCAGTTCGGACTGGAGCCCAGTGGTCCGATGAAAGCGTGAAACTTGTCATCGGTCGGTGATGATTGGTGGTACTCTGTAGTGGGGGTTGAGTGGTGTGGTTATGCGGCCCTTGAGACTCGACCGGGACAGCGGAGGCTTGACGCGGTAATAGCGGCGAGGCGTGTGGTATGCACGGGACATGGAGACGGGCCAGGGCTCTGGTGGTCATACATGTGGTGAGACAACTGCGAATTTGACTCAGAATGACTACAAGCAATGGTGAAATTCCTTCAAGTTTCAGACAGGCGGTCAAGAAAGGAGCGTTGATGTTGAGTTCAGGTAACTCTTATGTGTGACACCCAATATGTGAGTTGTTCACTTTCATGCAGGTCAGTGATCAGTGTGTGATGGCGTTGGACGGATACTCTGGAAGTTGGGAGCACAAGCTAGAGTAACAAGGAACTTAATTTTGCTCAAGTGTTGACCGTGGTCAAGAAAAGAATGGACTACAAGTTGCAGGTGCAGTCATATGGAGTCTTTGGAGTAGCAGCGGTGCTCATGGGATAAGCTCAAGTCCAATATACATGGAAGTTTGACGCATTGACGAATTCAAGGTGGTGGAGAATATTCGCCAAGGTGGAGTTTGTTGGAGTTGTGTCGAATATAGTGTACAAGGTAGGTTACAGTTGGACTTGTAGTAGTATTGTGTTTAGATAGGATATGGAGTCGTGTCCTAGTAGGACACTTGTATCCTAGGCCTCTCTTATATAGCGGGGGTAGACACACGATGTAACCTATGCCAACATAATAGCACAGGCGCGCAAGGGGGAGCCGGCGGCATGTGCCGGCGCCCGGGTGGCCGGTGTGCGGTATTGTGACGGTGTCACGGGGAGGAGCGCCCGTAGTCAGGCCCCGGGATGTAGCCATATCGATGAACCTCGTTAACAAATCTCGGTGTCGTGCTCGTGTGATTGCTTGGTCCTCGGATGATCGACGGAGTGTCTCGGATTTATTCTAACATCTTCTAGGAGTAGTACTGATCGATCTGTATAATCCAGCCATCTAGTTTAGCCACTAGTTCATCTACATGTACAGATCTCTACAGCTATAAAAATATTAGGCACGATTAGATCTTCTTCCAAATAATTATTTCTTCGAGTGAAAGATCAAGGGCACCACACAAAATCGTCTCAAGCTGTTTGAGCCGTATCATGCAGAGACCACGACCATCTTTTCTGTGTGGTGTAGAGACCACAAACTTGAGTTCCCACTTTGGTCTTTTTTCCCTGCGCCAGAAATAAAATTTGGTTTTTTTATTCTGGGCTATCAAATTCCAATGCTGATGATTTGACCACTGAACTACTTATTCACACGAAAAAAGGACCAGTACTGAACTACTAAACGGCCATGCTATCAATGCATGAAGAGGTGCACGATGCACATGCTAAGATGCATGCACGATACACGCGCGTACAACTGCAGCTACTTTCAGCAAGCACCGCTTTCCGCTAATCTGAGCAGTACGATCATCTAGAATTTACTAACGCCGACAAAGCATAGTAAGAAAAAAAACACCATCTACTAAGGAACATTGACGATAATTAATGTAGGTACTACATATTAAATATATAAAGTATCTCATAGTACATGAAAATTACTTTTACCCCCAAAATTAAAATGTAATGGATGTGGTTGTGCATAATTCTACTATTTGAAATAGTTGAGGGTCTACCTTGCAACCCCTGACACAAAAATCAATGATACTCCTTCAGTTGGTATCAATTAGTTTTTTCTATTCATATTTTCTTGTGCATGAGAATTTATGCATATTTTCCTATATGTCTTAAAATTAGGCGATTTATATATCAAAATATATGACATTGGTGTTGGTGGTTTATCACGAAGCCATTAGGGAGAGAGTTTTCTTTATTCGTGGCAGGTTTATTTTATCCGGGCTGTGTCTATTTTTACGACGGAATTTTATTTTTATTTTTAACTGGGCATAGATTCATTTTTAGCTGAGGCTTGAGAACGCTTTACTTGTACGTGCCCATTTATCTCTCTCTATGTTAGCTTTTTAGGTCTCTTTATGATGGAATTGATTTTTATTTTCTAATCAGGCATAAATTCAGTATATTTTAATGGAGCCTTGAGAATGCTTTGCTTTGACGTGTCGTTTTCTATATCTATGTGGACAGGCATGCTGACAGTTTCCCTTCATAAAATTGGATGTTTGATACTTTTTTAGCTCTGGCATGAAGCTTTTTTAGTTGTACGGGCCAATCTTCTTCTTTTTTTTCTTTTACAAAGAAAGAAGGCATTTGCTTTTTTTTTCTGGGAACTTGAGGTGGATATTGAGGACCCTTTTTGTTGATGGACGTGGCAGTTTATTCTATTAGTTGTAATATTTTTTTAGGTACATGGTGATAATTCTTTTCTGAGGAGATTATTTTTGTTGTACGTGAACTGAATCTTGCGCGTATGGTTGGGTTTTAATAAGGCAGGACTCTTACCTTTCTTCTTGATCTGTAGTAATAAGGTAGGACTCTCCTTTTTTAAGTTTGCCGTGGGGATTGTGTTTTTTTTTTTGAAGGAGGGGTTGTGTTTTTTTTAGTTGTAGCAAGGCAGGACTCTCTCCTTTTTCTATGCACGGAAGGTTTTCATCCCATATATGTACGTGGTGTATATTCTTTAATAAGACATGACCTTCTAATAGATCTTGGCCATTAAATTTAAAATTTAATGGCTATATTATTTTTAATAATGTTTTTTCGCTGAAGATGGTTTATGGTGGGACAAAAGCCAAGGACTCTTGTGGCATTGCATCTGACGGTGGAAAATCATTAATTTGGAGATCAAACGGCTAGTTTGCTCAGTTTTTGAGGGTTAACGTGGTGTCTCGTATGGTGCCTCCAATTAGTAAATACTAGTCGTCAACCCGTGCCACTGCACGGGCAAGAATTTTTTTAATATTATAAGGTGTAATGCACATAAAATTGTAATATAGTGTGTTGAGTTCTTATAAGTATTTTTTTCTAAAATCTTGTAGGAAATAAAAATAAAAATATTTATATTAATATTTTACTATCTATTTGTATAGAATATAAAATGTTATGTGCTTTGTACTACAACCAAAATTGGTGACACCATTATATATATTTAACGGCTCCTAATTTCTTTTGACAATACTATAAATATGTCATCTATGAATTTTCTCTCTCTACCGGTTACTATTGGCACGGTTACTCCATGGTTCAATATCAGTCGGTGTGGTTGCCATAATTCATTAAAACATGGTGCAACAACCGTTACATAATGTTTTTTGTGCCGGTCACTCTCGACCCTTCCCACACATCCATATTTAACTAAAATATCTTTCTTTTACTTTGAGTAAATTATGCCACTTGGAAAAGTGGTGATGCTATATTTCTTTAGGCGATGAGAGAGCTATCCGGTATCATAACCCATGGTATATTAGCTTTATCCGGTCAACGCCTACGTGCATATGTCTTTTTGGCTACTATTAAGTTTTATACTAAGTACTCACGCATTATTGTGGTCATATTTCTAAAATATAAAATTTAATCGACATATATATCCAAATGTCTGAAAACAGTGGGTTTTCTTATGCGCTTGCACAGATTATAATTTTGATTTTTTAAATAGAATATAGAATTTGTTTATTAATATATTTTTGACATGGTTTTTGAAAAAAAATCCTAGATATACGACCACACACTTATATATGTATCTCCTTCTCGCTCTGCCTAGCGGCGCGCCTTGGATGGATCTCCTTCTCGCTCTGCCTCCGGCACTCCAGCGTGAGCGTAGAGTACGTGGTGATTAGCCGCCGGACCATGGCGATGATGGATAGCGTGGGAGAGCGGGGGAGAGGAGGCGAACGGGCTCAGGTGGCGGTGCAGAGAGGGAGGAGGTGGATGGGCTAGGGTTCGTAGTTGCTGGCTGGCTTAAATATCTGAATTTGGCCTCGAGCTGCGAGGCGGAGCGGCGCCATGT
The DNA here is from genome assembly GCA_021437245.1 of Aegilops speltoides. Lineage (NCBI taxonomy): Eukaryota > Viridiplantae > Streptophyta > Magnoliopsida > Poales > Poaceae > Aegilops > Aegilops speltoides. The sequence continues at coordinate 21,737,659 of CM038147.1, read as the reverse complement.
AGCGTTCACACCGCAACGACGGAGGAGGCGCCTGTCGGCCGCCATGTCTGCCCCATATTTGAGCTGGATATGAGGGTTCCGGTCAACTCGGGCGTTTAGGCCCATTTGAGAGGCCCGTCTGGGTCGAAAAATCGTGAACGGCCAGCCCGATCATTTGAGGCCCAATTGAGATGCTTATTTGGGTCGAAAAATCTTGACCGGTCATTGACCGCCTGCCCGCCTGGGTGTATGAGGCGGGTTTGATGCGTCGGCTGTAGATGCTCTTATCCCACAAGTTTGAGCGCGACAAGGGAGGCAGAGATTCGGGAGGTGCGAGCACACGCAGGTCGGTCCTTTGCACCTAACCGACAACTAGTGGTGGAGCTTGACAAGGATCAACTAGTGGCGGCGACAACGTCCGAGCAACTGCGATGCGAAGGAGTGTCCTCACACGTAGCATTGCCGGTCTTTGTTGTCGTTTGTGACTAAGTTGTTGGAATTTGATCTCAGGGCATAACGGACCGAGAGAAAAGGGGGAGCTCTTTTCTAGGTTTGTGCTACGGTCGAAGGCACATAGAAAAGAAACTTTTTGTTTTGGTCCATGTTCCCTTAGCACCAAGTATAAAAAGAAAAGGTGGTGCCCCTTGGGCAATGACAAACACATACATGGGATAACCCCAACGAACTTCTAACTGCCGATCCTATAAGGGTGCACAAAGGGATTAGAAGGCCATCACCACTCCTCGGCCAATGCAAGGTTGTGCTGGCGGCTTCCTGCTGCCATCTACACCGACCGGCCATTGCCCATGCCAGCCATCTCTAGTGGCGGTAGCGTTCTGGACATCTTCTACCTATTTATGTCTACGTTCACGCTTTCGGCCATGGGCTATTCACTCAACGCTGTTCAGCTTTGCCAACTATTGTCATGGGCTGCATCGAGTAGGGGCTGCATCAAGAGCATGGGACTTTGGCAAGCATCTCTAAGTTCACATGTTTCCGCACATGTATTGGTGTTCAAATCAAGAGATAAAAATCCAATTTAATGTTAACCTAAAGTATTATTTCTAACACAGGTACGTCCGTGTTAATTTATTAATACCAAACACTGATTCTGTGAAGCCTTGACAATTCCAATGGGTTCTGTTGGCATTCGTAGATTCAAGTTCACATGTATGCCATGTGGCCACGTACGTACGTACGTCCTGGCTTTGTTGCGTGGTGCACTGTCATCCGTACATACTGCTGCCACCACTCACTCCCTGCGTCCACCCATGTGCGTTAAAATAATCGTTGGAAGTACGATAGCTATAGCTCACGACGACGGACCATGGATCTTTCTGCATGTGCATATACGCTATGGTAGCTATCCCTGTCCTATGGACGTACGCACAAATCTTTCTTTATTAATTTCTTTTTCACGTCAGACTTGATACATCCATTTATTGGACCTACACAATCATTAAAGGACAACATGTTCTCCAAGGATAGTGCCCTATTGAAAGGACATTCAGTTTGGCAGAATTATGTACTTCTTTTTTGAGTCAATCTCAGGAATCATTTATTCAACCGGCACAATGTTTATAGGGACGAAAAGCATACCACCAGGTTGGCCTAACCAAACAAAGCCGCCAGTTCCAAGTATGTTTCGCTAAATTGCGAGACTCGACATTTGAGCTCCTAAATTCGTGAACTCTATTACATGAATAAAACTTGATAAGTGTAGTTTGATCTCCTGGATGATTGCTCCGTATGCAACACCACTTCTGTTGTGAACTTCTTCTACCACCCCTTGCAATCCAATGCCACATGTATACGGTTCTGGTTCAGATCCTTGGCTAGAGCTAGCCCCTCTCTGATAGCGAGGGCTTCTAAAGTAGCCGAGTCACCAATATTAGTGGAATTAAAAGTCGAAGCTCCCAAAAATCTTCCCGCATGATCCCTGAAAATGGCATCACCGCTCCGTTCTGCCCCTCCGTCCAATTGCTGCATCCACGTTCAGCTTTGTGTGATGTTCATGAGGTGCCATCCATCCAATCGGATGAGGAGTTGCGCTCCGATGGGACACCCTGTTCAAGTGATCACTTGTAGCTTCCTGATTGACGAGGTGATGAAGTCGTGTATAGCATGTGGGGTCTTGAATATACATCAATGTATTGCTTTCCTACGGACAACCCAGATCGCCCACATGGTCACTACAAACTTGGTAAAATCTTCCAATGACAGCGCTCCCTGCATAGTGAAGCTCCAGCCCTTTGTGTTCTCCTCCTGGTGTATACTCAACTGATCTAGGATAGCTTCGGAAGACAACGCACATGTACTCTGCGACACTGATCTAGGATAGCTTTCGTATTCCATGTATCATACACGCCCCACAAGCTATAGGCTCCAGTCGTGGCCATGTGACGACGATGGAGAACCTCTCCTGATGGGATTGAGTGCCTAGTCAACCGCGAAATAAGTACCCTGAGCTTCAATGAAACCTGATGGTTTCCGGATTGACTTCTACTACTTACTTTCTTCTTGGAGGTTTGAAGATTCCTGGCGGCCTTATACCCAGCTCTCTCTCTCTCTCTCTCTCTTTGCTTAGTCCAGGCTAACATGCGGTATGTCGATCCCACAGTAAAGTTGCCTCAAGGTTCTTCACTCCATGCCCAGAAATACTCGATCCTCCTAGTACACAATGGGATCTTATGTATTGCTTCAGCATCAAGCGGTGTAAAAGTTGAACTAAAGCTCTTCCAACGCACTAGTCGGCTCAATAAGCTCGGAGACTTTTTGTGGGGGAGTTTGAATTAGAGAAGTGATAAGTCACCTGTAACTCTCCCTTGGTATCCAATATTGGGCCCAAATGTTTGTCGATTCACCAGCCCTAGGGTCCCGCCCATCTTCACCTATAGTTCAACCACCAGCCAGACAGACTGGGTGCCACTGTCGCTGGTGACACTGCCGGCACCTCTCTTCCGAACTTTTTTTCCCAGTTACTGTTCAGCCAGAGCAAACGCTCCCGGGAGCAAAACTTCCTCCCCCATCAAAGGCATGGTATATAGCTCCATCTTATTCGTTTCAGGTTTTATTGATTGATGCTTGCATTTCCATTGCATATGAATGTACATTGTTGCCTTCATTTTCATTTGTAGTATAAGATGTTTTTCATTTTCATTGCATACGAATGTCCATTTGCAGAAGTCTTCCTGTACAACGCCTTCCATCCTATAATCTCAGATGTTATGACAATCGATGTTCTCACTTTTTTTTTGAACACATATGTACTCACATATTGGTTGTAGTAACATCTTATATTATGCGACAGAGGGAGTAATAATTAAAATTCTATTTCCTTCTACAACAATGCAAAAAAAAACATTCTTGTGCCAACTAATTAATTTGGGAGAAATCAAAACTGGGAAGGTGGCAAATATAACATTTATTAGAACTGATACTATGTATTACTCCCTCCGTCTCATAATATAAGAGTGTGAAAAACGCTCTTATATCATGGGACGGAGGAGTACTATATTTATACCTTCATGATTTGTTACCACTATAATTTAGCACTTCTCATCTGCGGAACTAAAGTTCCATATTACCAATACACAATCATCAACAACATCTTACCGCGCGGGAGATGATAGTAATATTAGCCTAGTTATTTATAGTACGGACTCAATATCTTGAGGTGCTTGACTTCCGACATAAGCGTATAAAGTCAAGTTTTTCTTTTTAACAAAAATAGGGTGAGAGAAACTGAAGGACACGTCGGGACACACCGGTTTATATTCACAGGAAGAAATTACGTGTCGACGACTTGACCGACAGCGTCTACCGTGTGAAGCCAGACCAAGACGTTGAACACGCGACTGCGAGAGGATCTTCCGACAGTCACATGTAGCACTGCTGGTCTTTATCATCGTTCGTAACCAGGTACTCCCGTGTTAATTTGTTACCTAACACTACAGATTTGAGAAGCTTGACAATTCTCGTACGTTGGGTTCTATTGGCACTTGTAGATGCAAGTACACATGCATGTCATGCTTGCTTTGTTGCGTCGTGTGCGTACCTACGTAGCGCCTACCAGCATTGACTAGCTGCGTACACACTCCGTTGACTAGCCCTGTAGAAGGCACCCGGCAAATAGGAGCCACATGGCACGGCCGTTTGCAGCTGGCGGCCCTGTGACGGCGCGCAACTTTTGACGAGACCCCCGACAAAAGGATCTCGACAAAAAGAAGCCGCTGGCAGTTGCTCCACCCCATTTGCCGAGCTTGGTAGTTGGCACAAACGGTAAATGCAACCTTAGTAATTCTACCTTTTTTTTAAGGTTATCCATGTTTTTCCATGAATGCTCTTTTCTCGTATGCATTTTCAAGCTTATTAGGGAAGAAAATCAAGATCTGACCAGCGACCATGAAAGATCTAGCTTTCGGGCGGGGGGAGTCTGGTTTGTGAAGGGGGTGCGAGGCCCCTCCTCCGTTGGCCTCAAAACTTTTTCTATGCTTGTGAGGTTCCGTTCGAAGGCACGTGCCAGGTCCTGGGACTTTTCGAGGACCACCGGCCATATTCCATATATTTCGAGCATTTCCAGGGTGTGGAGAATGATTTGGTGCATCAATCATTGATTGATCATGCACTAGGCACATATATATAGGTACAAGGGGTGCGACCGGTATCTTGTCTCCTAAGATACACGTACATACAGAGGAAGACAGACACTACATGTATTGCATACGAAACCCAGACCTACGTACATGTACACATGTTCAACACTTCCAGATCGAAGCGCCGCCGGTGACGCAGAGACTGGACAAAAAGCCCTCGAAGGTCGAGGTGGGTAGTCCATTCGTCATGACATCAGCGAACTGCTGATCGGATGGGCACATGGAGAACACGAACACGACCAAGTGTGACGTGCTCCCTGACGAAGTGGATGTCGAGCTCAATATGCTTCCTCCGTTGGTGATGGACAGGGTTGGCAGCAAGGTACACCGCGGAGACGTTATCACAGTAGACAAGCATCGCCTTGGTAACCTCACAGACCAACTCCTGAAGTAGCTGTCGTAGCCAAGAGCACTCCGCGATGGCATTGGCCACGGCCCGGTACTCAGCCTCGGCGCTCGATCGTGAGACCGTGGGTTGTCGTTTAGACGACCACAAAATCAGAGAGGGCCCGAGATAGACACAGTATCCGGAAGTGGAGCGTCGAGTGTCGGGACACCCAGCCCAGTCAGCGGCAGTGTTGGCGACAAGGCTGGTGTCAGGTGATGCCGTCAGGGTGAGACCCAGGGCTGTAGTGCCACGTATATACTGAAGAATACGTTTCAACAGAGCCCAATGGATGTCATGAGGATCATGCATATGAAGGCACACCTGCTGGACAACGTACTGAATGTCCGGACGCATCAGTGTGAGGTACTGAAGCGGACCGACGATGGAGCGGTAGAAGAGAGCGTCAGATGCCGGAGAACCCTCGCCGGCGGACACCATAGCCTTCGTGTTGACAGGCGTGGGAGCAGGCTTGCAGTTAAGCATGCCCGCTCGCTCCAGAAGCTCGTAGGCGTACTTCTGCTGGTGCACGAAGAAGCCAGTGGCCCGGCGCACGAGCTCGATGCCGAGGAAGTAGTGGAGAGCCCCCAAGTCCTTGAGGGCGAACTCGGTGCCGAGGCGAGCTGTGATCTGCTGAAGTAGCGCTGGCGAGGATGCAGTCAGGATGATGTCGTCGACATACAGGAGGAGGTACGCGGTGGCGGGGCCCTAGTGATACACGAACAGGGAGGCATCGGATCATGTGGACTAGAACCCCTGCTGCTGAAGGAAGGTCGCGATCCGCTGGTACCAGGCCTGAGGTGCCTGCTTAAACCCGTAGAGAGAACGGGAGAGCAAGCACACATGGTCCGCACTCGGTGTCGACGAAACCAGTAGGCTGCTGACAGAACACCTGCTCGTCTAGATGGCCATGCAAGAAAGCATTAGACACATCGAGCTGGTGGATTGGCCAGGCGCGAGAAACAACAAGCTGGAGGACAGCGCGAATCGTGCCCGGTTTGACAACCCGGGCGAAGGTGTCCGTGAAGTCCACGCTGGCATGCTGGCGGAAGCCGCACACCACCAAACGTGCCTTGTAGCGCTCAAGAGAGCCGTCGGGGCGAGTCTTGTGGCGGAAGACCCACTTTCGAGTGATGACATTGGCACGGGGAGGCCGCAGAACAAGCTGCCACGTACGGTTGCGCTGCAGGGTGTCAAACTCCTCACGTATCACAGCTAGCCAGTTCGGATCCCGAAGGGCTGCACGAGCAGAGGTGGGGAGCGGAGACGGCGCTGAGGTAGATGCAGCACATACATACTCTTCCGACGGGTAGCGCGTGCTAGGACAAACTATCCCAGGCCGAGCCCGAGTGACCACACCGGATAGGGGTGCGGCCGTGGCAACGGGGGCCGCGGGAGCCGTGATCGGGGCGCATGGGGGGGTTCTGGCGGGCGGCCGGCCAGGGCCGCGGCGGGGGGGCTGAGGGAGTCCCGGACTAAGGGGTCCTCGGACAGCCGGACTATATGCATATGTCGGACTGTTGGGCTATGAAGATACAAGATAGAAGACTTTGTCCCGTGGAAGGCAAGCTGGCAGTTAGGATATGAAGATTCCTTTCTCTGTAACCGACTCTGTGTAACCCTAGCCCCCTCCAGTGTCTATATAAACCGAAGGGTTTAGTCTGTAGGACAAGAACGATCATAATCATAGGCTAGCTTCTAGGGTTTAGCCTCTACGATCTCATGGTAGATCAAATCTTGTAATACTCATATAATGTGATCAATCAAGCAGGAAGTAGGGTATTACCTCCATCGAGAGGGCCCGAATCTGGGTAAACATTGTGTCCCCCGCCTCTTGTTACCATTAGCCTTAGACGCACAGTTCGGGACCCCCTACCCGAGATCCGTCGGTTTTGACACCGACATTGGTGCTTTCAATGAGAGTTCCACTGTGTCATCACGGTAAGGCTTGATGGCTCCTTCAATCATCTACAACAACACAGTCTAGGGTGAAGTTTTTCTCCCCGGACAGATTTTCGTATTCGGCGGCTTCGCACTGCGGGCCAACTCGCTTGGCCATCTGGAGCAGATCGACAGCTACGCTCCTGGCCATCAGGTCAGGTTTGGAAGCTTGAACTACACCGCCGACATCCGTGGAGACTTGATCTTCGACGGATTCGAGCCCATGACATCCGCGCCCTACCGCCACGATGAATATGACCTAAATCTGTCATCAGACTGTGTGCAGGAGATATCGCCTGTAATCGCTCTGGCCCTAGATCCAGAGCAGAGCGCGCCATCCAAGGACGGGAGGCTCAACCTCTCCACGGAGGCCGCAGACTCAGCGGCGCTAGAGCCAAACACAGATCTGACCTCCAACGAGGCCTGTGTTAACGGAACACCTCCTTATACGACATATACATGGTGGATACACCCAAACAAGACAATGGCGATGAAAAAAAGGATCCAGTTGAGGATAAACTTCCTGAGAAGCAGCCAAGGCATCGACGTCAGTGGCGCCGCTCTAAATCAAGCCATGGTAAAAATAACGATACCGACACAAGAGGGAATAACACCCCGAACGACGCCAAAGATAATGAAGAAACCACGGACCCAGCGATGGAGCAGGACGAGCAAGGTGACGGCGAACACAGTCCGGGGCCCCTATCCGATCACAGCGATGCAGAAAACTCCAACTATCAACCTATCCGCGAGGAAGAGATCGGTCTGGATGATGATGCATTCATCGTCCCGGAAAAACAATTAGAACAAGAACACCTCCACCAGAGACTTATCGCCACCGCGCGGAGCTTGAAGAAGCAGAAGCAACGGCTTAAAGCCGCGCAGGATACGCTCAATGATAAATGGAACGAAGTGCTCGACACTGAGGAAAAATACGGCGGCAATCACCAAACAAAGAGCTACCCCACACGCAAACTGCTGCACGAATTCTACGATGATGCTATTGCGCCCATACCGCCAAATAATAAGACCGATTAACCAGCCGACCACCTCGTGTTGAGACAGAGTGGCTAACAACGCCGCACAGAAAACCGCATTACCTCCCCATAAAGGAAAGGAGGTCGCAACCTAGAGCCAGAAGCACGATTTACGTGAAGACCTGGACAAAAGGGTTGGCAGAACCAGGTCCATTTATGGATCCAAAGAACGTGTTCCCGCACAGGATCATGGCCGTCAAACCAAATATGCCAGTCACTTACCAGTTCGGAACCAACACCGAACACTACAACCGTCGGACCCACGCCACGACACTGCCAAATACAGGGGTGCCGCACACCCACTGTGCTTCACCGATGAGGTGCTGGATCATGAATTTCCAGAAGGGTTTAAACCCATGAATATCGAGGCATACGATGGAACGACAGACCCTGCGTCTAGATAGAAGACTTTATTCTTCACATCCACATGGCTCGCGGAGACGATCTCCACGCCATCAAATACCTGCCCCTCAAGCTAAAAGGACCAGCTCGGCACTGGCTAAAAAGCCTCCCCGAAAATTCCATCGGAAGCTGGGAAGAACTTGAGGATGCTTTCAGGGCCAATTTCCAAGGGACCTATGTCCGACCTCCGGATGCAGACGATCTAAGTCACATAACCCATCAACCCGGAGAGTCAGCTCGTAAGCTTTGGAACCGATTTCTTACTAAGAAGAACCAAATCGTCGACTGTCCGGACGCCGAAGCGTTGCAGCTTTCAAACATAGTGTCTGGGACGAATAGCTAGCCAGACACCTAGGCCAGGAAAAGCCAAAGACAATTGCAGCCTTAACTACACTCATGACCCGCTTTTGCGCGGGAGTGGACAGCTGGTTGGCCCATAGCAGCACCAGCGATCCTGGCACATCCGAAGACAGGGATGGCAATGGAAAGCCATGACGCAATAAAAACAGACGTCGAAACAATGAAGAAAGCCCAGACAATACAGCGGTAAACACCGGATTCAGGGGCTCAAGACCCGGTCAACGGAAAAAGCCACTTAAGGCAGCAGAGATGGTCCATCTAGCCTAGATAAAATTCTAGAACGGTCCTGCCAGATTCATGGCACCCCCGACAAACCAGCCAATCATACCAATAGAGAATGTTGGGTCTTCAAGCAGGCCGGCAAGCTCAACGCCAAACACAAAGGGAAGGGACCGCAAAGCGAAGACGAGGACGAATCTTGCCAGCCAAATATGGGGGGACAGAAGAAATTTCCACCAGAGGTCAAAATAGTGAACATGATTTATGTCACTTATATCCCAAAGAGGGAGTGCAAACCCGCACTCCGAGACGTGTATGCTATAGAGCCTGTCGCCCCGAAACTCAACCCATGGTCAGCCTGTCCGATCACCTTCGACCGCAGGGATCATCCAACTAGTATCTGTCACGGGGCCTCGGCTGCCTTAGTGCTCGACCCAATAATTGACGGATACCACCTCACCCGAGTCCTCATGGACGGCGGCAGTAGTCTCAATCTGATATATCAGGACACTGTCCGTAAGATGGGGATAGACCCGTCAAGAATCAAGCAAACCAGCACTACCTTTAAAGGAGTAATACTAGGCGTAGAGGCCCGCCGCACGGGCACTCTAACATTGGATGTTGTCTTTGGCTCTCCCGATAACTTTCGAAGAGAAGAGCTAATCTTCGATATTGCTCCGTTCCGAAGTGGCTACCATGCACTACTCGGACGAATGGCCTTCGCCCGTTTCAATGCAGTCCCGCATTACGCTTATCTTATACTCAAGATGCCTGGACCACGTGGCGTTATCACGGTGAGTGGAAATACAGAGCGTTCTCTTCGTACAAAAGAATACGCGGCGGCTCTAGTAGCTGAAGCACGAAGCGGCCTTTTCAAGCCGAGCAACTCATCGGTCCTCAAGATCGCGGACACAGCCAAACGTGTTCGGTGCACACCTACGTGTAACAGCTCAGATAAACCTGAGTTTGTTTAGCAGCCCTGCCCCCATAGACCGCCCCATAAGAAGATTGTACATGTTTTCCCGTATACATAAATATACACTCAAAATTCCTTGGGTGGCGCTGGGGGAACCCTGCATGTTAGAAGTCTATAGTCCGGCCTTACCTTATTCGGACTCGAGAAGCTACAGTTCACGGTTCATCAAAACCAACAAACTATACCCATGGCCATACCAGATTCTTTCATCTGGTTCTTTCTTTTTTATAGATAGGCCATCATGATATACCCTTCAAGGACACTGCACAACAGAGATAAAGGCGCAGATGTGCAGCAGGGCCCCGTTTCAAGGTTTCTGTTTAGATTAAGACCCTGTGTAAACCTTTATTTTGATTATTATCTCTTGTTGTTTCATACCCTCCTGGCATATAAAACGCCCAGGATATCGGCAGTATTTGCGAACTTACTATTCGACGTACTAAACTGGATGTTCCAGAAGCAGCCAGCACTGTGCTTTGAGAACTATGCTCTCACCACAGGCGCTCTTTCCTAACGTCGGGTCGTAGCACATGCCTTGAATTCAGGGTTCATTACCGGGGGCTGTACCCAGCCCATTATATATTGAAAAGTCCGAATACCTTCGGGAGTGTTCGGCGTCGCAAGTTTCGGCCTTATATGCATCATCTCCGAATCATGTCTTTGGTCAATAGTTGGGTTTACCCGGCTCCTGTGCTTGCTACCTTACGTTCCGCTATATCGGCTAAGGTGGTAAAGGGAGAACTACTGCGATTGTGCCCTGGTTCATCTGGACGAGCACCTTAGTAGAGAAATCCGAAAACTGACTGTCATGATAAGGCGAGAGTTGGTCAACCACTCGATGACTTAGCGGAATCTTCGTGATTCCTCCGCATTAAAAAAGGACCGGTTTCCCGGTCACGTATGTAAACGCACCGTATTCGGATAAACACGGACATACCAGGGCTGTATAGAAGCCCCACCATCAAATTCCTATGGCTAAGTGAAAGTGTTAAAGCTCTATAGTCCGATTGCCTAGTTCGCCATACTAACACCTCCTTAGTGGACCAAGACGTTGGGTAAAGTGTGATCAAGTGATTTCCCGAACACCCCCACGTTATACGCGAGGGGGCTGAAGCCGCCGACTACAAACTTTCAGGTTATATACATATATACATAAACGGCCGCATAGGAGGCACTAAAATACTTGACGGGCAAAAGTATAAACACATCCTTCATTATCATAATCATTGTCTTTACAATTCGGATACATGTTACTCGAACAAAATATTTTTCGAGCACTGACCCTCTATCAAGCGAGCACCCTCTATGACTTCTTCAAAATAGTGATCTGGTGTGTCCTGACCCCCGGGTGGACCGCCTATTGCAATATAGGTGGCCTTCATCTTCGCCCAATACGTCTTCACACGGGCAAGGCCATCCGAGCACCTTCTATGGACGTTGACCGCTTGACAGCGTCGATATGCGACACCACACGAACAAGTTGTTGCACTAAACTAACATAACTATTCGCAGTTGGTCCCTCAGGCCATAGCCGGTCCACGACATCCTTCATGGCAACACTACAAAAAAAAGACACATCCGTGACATTTGCCGAACGAATTTTTTTTCCTGTCATACATATGACACTTGTTTGACAATAATTGTGACAAAACCCGGTATCATCATAGATGTGGTGGGCTCCTACTTCTATGACAAAAAATCATGACAAAAAATGGGCTTTTCGTCCTGGGCGGGCCGAAGACGCAGTTGCATGACATTCTTTGGGCCGTCCATGACGGAAAAAACCATGGTAGAAGCGAGGGGGAGGAAAACTTTGGGGAGTTGCCGGTTACGGTGGGAGGTCGGGGCCGGAGCGATGCGCGTTTCTCTCGTACAGGTACGCGCGTGTGTGCGAGACGTTGGCTCTAACTGAACCCGAGCGAGGCGTTGGGCTCTAACTGAACCCGAGCGATTGCGCTGCAGGCTACGCGTTACTGAACCCGAGTGATCAATTGATGGCTGTTAATTGAACCCGATGGAGCGATTCCTTCGCTACTACGGCTAAATGTAGCCGATCGATTGGATGAACAGTGAGCATTGCGGGGGTTGATGAACAGTGAGCGGTCGCGTTGCCTCTGGATGAACAGGACCCCGTGGTGTGGATGGCTGGATGAACAGTAGACGGTGGAGGGGTGGCCGTGGAGGGGTGGTTGAACAGGACCTCGTGGTGTGGAGGGCTGGATGAACAATAGATGGTGGAGGGGTGGCCGTGGAGGGGTGGTTGAACAGGACCCCGTGGTGTGGAGGGCTGGATGAACAGTAGACGGTGGAGGGGTGCCCGTGGAGGGGTGGTTGAACAGTAGCCGGTGGAGTAGCGCGCGGTGGAGGCTGGGTGAGCAGGAGCCCATGGAGGCTGGAGGAGGTCGACGGTAGACCGTGGAGGCTGGAGGAGGTCGACGGTGGAGATGAACATTATCCCGTGGAGTCCCGTTTTGCGGTACGCCACACTCCTCTCCCACGTTTCGACCGTAGCGCTCCAACACAAGTCCGTTTCGTCCGTTTTGCGGTACGCCACACTCCTCCCGATGAACAGGACCCCCGTTTTGACCGTAGGAGGTTCGTTTCCTCCATTTTGCGGTACGCCACACCCCTCCCGATCAACAGGACCCCCGTTTCGACCGTAGGAGGTCCGTTTCCTCCGTTTTACGGTACGCCAGGCCCCTCCCGATCAACAGGACCCCATTTCGAACGTGGCCGGTTGAACACAAGGCCGTTTCCTCCGTTGTGCGGTACGCCAGGCCTCGTTTCCATCGCCTATTCCGTCCAAGCCCTCCCGATGAACACGACCACGCATTCCGTTCCGACCCAGCCGGTTGCCTCCCCATGAACACGACGACGACGCTATTTCTCCATTCCGACCCAGCCATGTACGTATGCGCGATAGGCGTTAGAGACCCTTCCCATATGTACGTATGTGGCCGTATTTTCTTTCTTGCACCCTTGCCGCTGTACGTACGTGTACATGCTACGTGCGCGCCTCTACTACGACACGTGCGCGCCTCTACATCCACCAATATATATGTACGTACACGTTCGCGACCAGAATGACAACGCTACGTACGCTTCGACCAGGTGGGTCCCGACTGTCAGGCATTTCGTTGCCTGCGAAGATGTAGCTGGTGGGTCCCAGTAGTTGGGGGGCGAATCATTTTTTTTCAGACGCACTTCCTTGCGTGCGAAGTTGTAATTGGTGGGTCCTAGCAGACAGGGGGAAACGTTTTTTTTGCTAAATACGGTGGCCCGTCCGGTGGGTCCCCACTGTCAGGTGGAGGAATAATTATTTTGCGCGTAATAAGGAGGCACTTCCTTGCTGCGGCCGATGACCCAGCTGTCAGCCTCTCAACGTACAGTCCACGTCCGATGGAAGGCATTCCTTGACCACGTTGACCACACCGCGCTGAGAGCACCAGGGCGGTGGACGACGGCGATGCCTAGGAAGGGGACAACGCGGAGCCGGGGAAGACGTGCCAGTGGATGCCCACGCGTAGAGGAGTATGAGGGTTCACTCGTTCGACTACGGTGTGAGGCTGCCGTAGCCGCAGAATAATAGGGGGTGGGTGCGTAGAGGGATGGCCTGGCCAGCGGTGGGACTAGTAGGGGGCGGTGAGGCCTCCGCGACATCACAGCCGGCCACGGGCAGCAGGAGCAGGCGGCATGACCGGCGCTGCTTTGGGCGACTGGAGCAAGAAGACCAGAGGTTGAAAAAGCACTACATCCATTGGATGGACATCGTACGGTCACTAGAGCTAGAATCGTTCATATATTGACTAAAGTTGACAAAGGCCTCCATCCCAGTCAACTTAGTAGGACCATAAGTCAGCCTCCCACCAAGGTTGGTCCCAGCTAGCAGGGGGTATTCATTTTTGTGCGTAATAAGGAGGCATTTCCGATGGGTCCGAGCTGACAGCGGGGGCATTTTTTTCGCGAAATACGGTGGCCCGTCCTGTGGGTCCCAGCAGTCAGGGGGAAACTTTTTTTTCGCGAAATACTGGTGGCCTGTCCGGTGGGTCCCTGCTGTCAGGTGGAGGAATAATTATTTTCCGCGTAATAAGGAGGCACTTTCTTACGGCTACCGTGGACCCAGCTATCAGCCTCTCCACGTACAGTACTCTTCCGATGGAAGTCGGTCGTTGACCACATTGACCACGCCACGTCGAGAGCGCCACGGCAGTGGACTACGGCGAGGCCTAGGAAGGGGACGACGGGGAGCCGGGGAAGACGCGGCAATGGAAGCCCGCGCGGAGAGGAGTACGAGGGTTCACTGGTTCGGCTACGGTGTGAGGATGCCGTCGCCGCAGGGCCTGGCCAGCAGTGGGAATAGTAGGGAGCGGTGAGGCCTCCGTGGCAGCACAGCCGGCCACGGGAGGCAGGAGCATGCGGCACGACCGGTGCTTCTTTGGGCGGCTGGAGCAAGAACACCAGAGGTTGAAGAAGCACTACGGCCGTTGGATGGCCATCGTACGGTCACTGGAGCTAGAATCGTTCATATTGACTAAAGTTGACAAAGCCCCCGTCCCAGTCAACTTAGTAGTCCTACAAGTCAGCCTCCCACCATGGTGGGTCCTAGCAAGCAGGGGGAGTATTCATTTTTTTGTGCGTAATAAGGAGGCACTTCCGGTGGGTCCGAGCTGACAGCGCGGGGAATGTTTTTTTCGTGAAATACGCTGGCCCGTCCGGTGGGTCCCAGCAATCAGGGGGAAACGTTTTTTTTCACGAAATAAGGTGGCCCGAACGGTGGGTCCCTGCTGTCAGGTGGAGGAATAATTATTTTCCGCGTAATAAGTCTAACCCACTTCCTATGCATAGTGATTTTGAGAGCAAACAACTTATGGGAACAATAATCAACTTGCATAGGAAGGTGAAACAAGCATAACTTCAAAACTTTAAGCACATAGACAGGAAACTTTATATTATTGCAATTCCTACAAGCATATATTCCTCCCTCATAGTACTTTCAGTAGCATCATGAATGAATTCAACAATATAACCAGCACCTAAAGCATTCTTTTCATGATCTACTAGCATAGAAATTTTATTACTCTCCACATAAGCAAAATATTTCTCATGAATAGTAGTGGGAGCAAACTCAACAAAATAACTATCATATGATTTAAAATTAGGATCAAGATGACAAGTTTCATGGTTATCATTCTTCTTTAAAGCATATGTGTCATCACAATAATGATCATAGATAGGAGGTATGCTTTCATCATAGTAAATTTGCTCATCAAAGCTTGGGAGACAAAAAATATCATCTTCATCAAACATAGCTTCCCCAAGCTTGTGGCTTTGCATATCATTAGCATCATGAATATTCAAGGAATTCATACTAACAACATTGCAATCATGCTCATCATTCAAAGATATAGTGCCAAACAAGTTAGAGATTTCTTCTTCTAGCACTTGAGCACAATTATCCTTTCCATCATACTCACGAAAGATATTAAAAAGATGCAGCGTATGAGACAAACTTAACTCCATTTTTTTGTAGTTTTCCTTTATAAACTAGACTAGTGCTAAAACAAGAAACAAAAAGATTCGATTGCAAGATCTAAAGATATACCTTCAGGCTCTAACCTCCCCGGCAACGGCGCCAGAAAAGAGCTTAGTTGACGGGGTGTGAGTGAGTGCCCTTTACCTAGCCTCCCCAGCAACGGCGCCAGAAAAGAGCTTGATGTCTACTACACAACCTTCTTCTTGTAGACGTTGTTGGGCCTGCAAGTGCACAGGTTTGTAGGACAATAGCAAATTTCCCTCAAGTGGATGACCTAAGGTTTATCAATCCGTAGGAGGCATAGGATGAAGATGGTCTCTTTCAAACAACCCTGCAACCAAATAACAAAAAGTCTCTTGTGTCCCCAACACACCCAATAAAATGGTAAATTGTATAGGTGCACTAGTTCGGAGAAGAGATGGTGATACAAGTGCAAAATAGATAGTAGATATAGATTTTTGTAATCTGAAATAATAAAAACAGCAAAGTAACTAATGATAAAAGTGAGCATAAACGGTATTGCAATGATAGGAAACAAGGCCTAGTGTTCATACTTTTGCTAGTGCAAGTTCTCTCAACAATAATAACATAGATAGATCATATAACAAGCCCTCAACATGCAACAAAGAGTCACTCCAAAGCCACTAATAGCGGAGAACAAACATAGAGATTATGGTAGGGTACGAAACCACCTCAAAGTTATTCTTTCGGATCAATCTATAAAAGAGTTCGTACTAGAATAACACCTTAAGACACAAATCAACCAAAACCCTAATGTCACCTAGATACTCCATTATCACCTCAAGTATCCGTGGGCATGATTATACGATATGCATCACAAAATCTCAGATTCATCCAACCAACATAAAAGTACTTCAAAGAGTGCCCCAAAGTTTCTACCGGAGAGTCAAGAACGTGTGCCAACCCCTATGCATAGGTTCCCAATGTCACGAAACCCGCAAGTTGATCACCAAAACATACATCAAGTGGCACATGATATCCCATTGTCACCACAGGTAATCACGGCAAGACATACATCAAGTGTTCATAAAAGACTCAATCCGATAAGATAACTTCAAAGGGGAAACTCAATTCATCACAAGAGAGTAGAGGGGGAGAAACATCATAAGATCCAACTACAATAGCAAAGCTCGGGATACATCAAGATCGTGCCATAGAGGAACACGAGAGAGAACACGAGAGAGAGATCAAACACATAGCTACTGGTACATACCCTTAGCCCCAAGGGTGAACTACTCCCTCCTCGTCATGGATAGCGCCGGGATGATGAAGATGGCCACCGGTGATGGGATCCCCCTTCGGTAGGGTGCCGGAACAGGGTCCCGATTGGTTTTTGGTGGCTATAGAGGCTTGCGGCGGCGGAACTCCCGATCTATCTTCCATTCTGGAAGTTTTAGGGTACGTAGGTATATATGGGTGCAGGGGGTACATCGGTGGACTTTCGGGGTGCTCACGAGGTTGGGGGCGCGCCCAGAGGGGGCGCGCCCCCCACCCTCGTGAGCAGCTCGGGACTCCCCTGACGTGCACTCCAAGCCCATCAGGTTGGTTTCCTTCCAAAATTAACTTCTCCAGTTGATTTCGTTCCATTTTGATTCCGTCTGATATTTCTTTTCCTCGAAACACTGAAATAGGCATAAAACAACAAATCTGGGCTGGGCCTCCGGTTAATAGGTTAGTCCCAAAAATAATATAAAAGTGGATAATAAAGCCCAATATTGCCTAAAACAGTAGATAAAGTAGCATGGAGCAATCAAAAATTATACATACGTTGGAGACGTATCAATCATACTGGAGCATGCAGATGAACCTGTCTCCTAATCGTGGACTGCACTTCTCATTGCTGCCCCTAGTACTTCTCTGTGATCGTTAACAATTTTGCTCCAATCTTTCACTGTTAAGCATTCATCGCTGTTAGAAATCCTGAATGCACTCATGTGCAATGTAGGATATATTGGCCGTAAGCTAACCATTGACAAGCGACCTTTAGTCTCGATCCACTGAGGCACAACTGTCATCGGGAGTCCCTGTTGAAGAACATCGTATAGTAATTAATATACTTAGCAATGAAAGTTTAGCAAAAAAATTATGTATGCAGAAGATGCACTGAGGACAAATAGTAAAAATCTTACCATCATTCCTAAATAGATGTGACCGTAGTTCAATACGATCACTATTGGTCGCACGTTTTGAGTACTAACATTTCTAAGTGCAGGAAGAAAATTTGTCTTGACAGTATGAAGATCCTCAAGCCATGAAACATAATGACTTATCTCCTCGCAGTTTAGTTCAGCTCCGGGACAGTAGTAGGTCTTGTCTACCAAGCGCCGGACATGTTTGCTTGAATGGAAATAAGCTGTCAATAGAAATTAGTTGTCAACTATTTTTGAATAAACAATATCAAAGACATAAATATGGTTGAGAAGAACTCACATAATGGTAGAACTGGAGGCGTCTGTACATCGACCCAGATGTCTCTATTACCTTCAATATCATCTTCCGGACGAATATCAAAGGTGATAACCATATCAGGCTCAAATGCATAAGCCTTGCATAGTGTTTGCCAAGTTTTGCATTCAAAATAGGTGTACGTGTCTGCATTGTATACTTTGACGTTGAAATTATAACCATGCTCAGTTGTCAGGTAAACTCTCTTTACCTCTATAGTTCCCATAGCATTGAAATCTATCTTATCCAAGACAAAAATTCTTGCATGGCAGGGGATGCGCTAGTAGACGAGTGAAAATTAAAAATTATAAGTTAAAGCAAATGAAGCATATATAAGTCATGCTTAATTACGAAAAAAGACTTGTTATTGTGACTTAATGTATCGAATTCGAAGGTCTCATCCAGCTTGATGCTGAATCGCCTATCATCAACAAGGAAATTTCTATCGCACAGGTCGCGCTGGTCTTCACAGTATTCGCAAATAATGAAATCTTTTTCGTCGTCAGACGGCATTTCCTATGTTCATATAGGTGAAACATTAAACACTTACTAATTCTATTAATTCAATTAATTCAACTACTTCTATTAATTCAACTAGTTCTGTTAAATCAACTAATTCAACTAATTAAGCATTTACTAAAAATAAACTTGTTCTATTAATTTTTTACTAAAATAAACTAGTTCTATTAATTCAACTAACTCAACTAGGAATTTACTAAGAACAAACTACTTCTATTAATTTACTTACTAAAATATATAAAATAGCTATATATAGTAATATTTTAATTAGATCATCCAATTTAATATACCTAATTTTTCTTACTAAAAATAAACTAGTTCTATTAATTCAACTAGTTCAACTAAGCATTTACTAAAATAAACTAGTTATATTAATTCAACTAGTTTAACTAATCTCATATACCCAAATTTTCTTACGAAAAATAAACTAGTTCTATTAATTTTCTTACTAAAAATAAACTAGTTCTATTAATTTTCTTACTTAAAATAAACTAGTTATATTAATTCAACTAGTTCAAATCTCATATATATACCCAATTAATATCTAGCTAATTCATCTAGCTAACAATTGACATTAATCTTTAACAACTTTTCTATCTAACTCATGTAATATTAACATTCTAACATTCTTATCTACGAAATTCATCTAACATGCATTAATCTAAACAATAGAAAACAGAAAATAAGTAAAAAAAAAAGTGTGTGTGTGTGTGTGTGTGTAGTGTGTGTGTGTGTATGTGTGTGTATGTGTGTGTGTAGTGTTTGTATGTGTGTATGTGTGTGTGTGTACGAGCGGGGGGCGGCGGCGTAAGGGCGGCGGCGTGAGACGGCGACGTGACGGGGACGGTGCGACGACGGGCGGTGGCCGGGGGCGATCAACGGCGCGATCGAGACGGCGACGTCTTAGTACGGGGAGGCGGTGCGCGAGACGGCGACGACGGGACGGGCGGCGACGACGGGCGGCGGGGAGACGGCGCGTGGCAGGGGCTGCGAGGGCGACGGCGCATGACGGGGCGCTGAAGCGGCGGGGCGACGATGCGGCGGCGGTGGCGATGTCGCGCGAGAAGTTGGAGAAGAAGTGTCGATGAAACTGAATTTTTTGTAAGTGCCATATATATTGGAGGGGCCTTTAGTATCGGTTGGAGCCACCAACCGGTACAAAACGCCAATATTGGCCAGGCCAAGCGGCGGGAAACGGCCGCCTTTAGTACCGGTTCATTACCCCAACCGGTACTAAAGACCAACCCATTAGTATCGGTTGGAGCCACCAACCGGTACTAATGGTTGTGTGCTGCCACCCGCGAAGCACTATGTTTAGTCCCACCTCGTCAAGCGAAGGGCAGCCGCACAGGTTTATAAACCCAGCCGCGGTTGCTCCTTCGAACTCCTCTATATAGCAGGCTTCTGGGCCTAACTAGGGCGCGTTACCCTATGAGCCTGTCGGCTCTTCTAGGCCTGAATTTGCACACCCTAGGTCTGGCAGGCCCACTGGGCAGCACCCCAACAATTTTTTATATATTTTTTTATTTTCTCCATTATTTATTTTCTTCTATTTATTTTTGAGTAATTTTTTATATAGTTTTTTCTTTTCTGCTTTATTTTTTGTGAATATTTTTCTTTAGTTCCTTTGAATGCTGCATAATGCTTCATGTTTCAATTTCACAGTCATTTAGCTCTGATCTAAACAAATAGGTGAGTGAAAAACAACATATGATGTCAGAACGTGTTGGAAATTGATGACATCGCTTCGAATGCTGCATAATGCCGGATCAAAAAAAGTCTGGAGTTCAAATAAGTTTTAAAAAATGAAGTGCCCGTGTAACAAATGAGTTCTCGTCCGAAACCCTGATACTCCAAAAGAGATTGTCCAGTTTGTACATGAAGTGCGTCCAGTTTTTGCCGTGACCCTCTCTACTCTTTCGCACATGCTATGTGAGTGAAATGATGATACCTTCAACATTTTCAGAGTTCGTTTTGTAGTGATTTTCAATTTCACGGTAATTTAGCTCTGATCTAAACAAATTTGTGACTGAAAAGAAGCAAATGATGTCACAACGTGTTGGAAATTGATGACGTCGCTTCGAATGCTGCATAATGCCGGCTCAAAAAAAGTCTGGAGTTCAAATAAGTTTTAAAAAATGAAGTGCCCGTGTAACAGATGAATTCTCGTCCGAAACCCTGATACTCCGAAAGAGATTGTCCAGTTTGTACACGAAGTGCGTCCAGTTTTTGCCGTGACCCTCTCTACTCTTTTGCACATGCTATGAGGGTGAAATGATGATACCTTCAACATTTTCAGAGTTCGTTTTGTAGTGATTTTCAATTTCATGGTCATTTAGCTCTAATCTAAACAAATCGGTGACTGCAAAATAGCAAATGATGTCAGAACGTGTTGGAAATTGATGACGTCGCTTCGAATGCTGCATAATGCCGGCTCAAAAAAAGTATGGAGTTCAAGTAAGTTTAAGAAAATGAAGTGCCCAAGTAACAGATGAGTTCTCGTCCGACACCCTGATACTCCAAAAGAGATTGTCCAGTTTGTACACGAAGTGCGTCCAGTTTTTGCCGTGACCCTCTCTTCTCTTTCGCACATGCTATGCGGGTGAAATGATGATACCTTCAACATTTTCAGAGTTCGTTTTGTAGTGATTTTAAATTTCACGGTCATTTATCTCTGATCTAAACAAATCGGTGACTGAAAAACAACATATGATGTCAGAACGTGTTGGAAATTGATGACGTCGCTTTGGATGATGCATAATGCCGGATCAAAAAAAGTCTGGAGTTCAAATAAGTTTTAAAAAATGAAGTGCCCGTGTAACAAATGAGTTCTCGTCCGAAACCCTGATACTCCAAAAGAGATTGTCCAGTTTGTACATGAAGTGCGTCCAGTTTTTGCCGTGACCCTCTCTACTCTTTCGCACATGCTATGCGGGTGAAATGATGATACCTTCAACATTTTCAGAGTTCGTTTTGTAGTGATTTTCAATTTCACGGTAATTTAGCTCTGATCTAAACAAATTTGTGTCTGAAAAGAAGCAAATGATGTCACAACGTGTTGGAAATTGATGACGTCGCTTCGAATGCTGCATAATGCCGGCTCAAAAAAAGTCTGGAATTCAAATAAGTTTTAAAAAATGAAGTGCCCGTGTAACAGATGAATTCTCGTCTGAAACCCTGATACTCCGAAAGAGATTGTCCAGTTTGTACACGAAGTGCGTCCAGTTTTTGCCGTGACCCTCTCTACTCTTTTGCACATGCTATGAGGGTGAAATGATGATACCTTCAACATTTTCAGAGTTCGTTTTGTAGTGATTTTCAATTTCATGGTCATTTAGCTCTAATCTAAACAAATCGGTGACCGCAAAATAGCAAATGATGTCGAACGTGTTGGAAATTGATGACGCCGCTCAATGCTGCATAATGCCGCTCAAAAAAGTATGGAGTTCAAGTAAGTTTAAGAAAATGAAGTGCCCAAGTAAGATGAGTTCTCGTCCGACACCTCGACATTCAAAGAGATTGTCCAGTTTGTACACGGCGCGCCCAGTTTTGCCGTGACCTCCTTCTTTTCGCACATGCTATGCGGGTGAAATGATGATACCTTCAACATTTTCAGAGTTCGCTTTTGTAGTGATTTTCAATTTCACGGTCATTTATCTCTGATCTAAACAAATCGGTGACTGAAAAACAACATATGATGTCAGAACGTGTTGGAAATTGATGACATCGCTTCGAATGCTGCATAATGCCGGATCAAAAAAAGTCTGGAGTTCAAATAAGTTTTAAAAAATGAAGTGCCCGTGTAACAAATGAGTTCTCGTCCGAAACCCTGATACTCCAAAAGAGATTGTCCAGTTTGTACATGAAGTGCGTCCAGTTTTTGCCGTGACCCTCTCTACTCTTTCGCACATGCTATGCGGGTGAAATGATGATACCTTCAACATTTTCAGAGTTCGTTTTGTAGTGATTTTCAATTTCACGGTAATTTAGCTCTGATCTAAACAAATTTGTGACTGAAAAGAAGCAAATGATATCACAACTTGTTGGAAATTGATGACGTCGCTTCGAATGCTGCATAATGCCGGCTCAAAAAAAGTCTGGAGTTCAAATAAGTTTTAAAAAATGAAGTGCCCGTGTAACAGATGAATTCTCGTCCGAAACCCTGATACTCTGAAAGAGATTGTCCAGTTTGTACACGAAGTGCGTCCAGTTTTTGCCGTGACCCTCTCTACTCTTTTGCACATGCTATGAGGGTGAAATGATGATACCTTCAACATTTTCAGAGTTCGTTTTGTAGTGATTTTCAATTTCATGGTCATTTAGCTCTAATCTAAACAAATCGGTGACTGCAAAATAGCAAATGATGTCAGAACGTGTTGGAAATTGATGACGTCGCTTCGAATGCTGCATAATGCCGGCTCAAAAAAAGTATGGAGTTCAAGTAAGTTTAAGAAAATGAAGTGCCCAAGTAACAGAGGAGTTCTCGTCCGACACCCTGATACTCCGAAAGAGATTGTCCAGTTTGTACACGAAGTGCGTCCAATTTTGAAGTGAGTGGCGGACGGTGGGGGAGGACCGGCGCGGGGGATTGAGGGGGAGACCGAGTGAGTGGAGAGAGTGAGGGCGTAAACATGTTAAAATATACATAAAAAATACATTGATTATCAATGATCTTTTTGTGTACAATCTGAATTGTCAATATGAGTCCTCAACGGTTTAGAAACCGGTGAAGACTCACATTGAGTCCACAAATTATACATATATAGTTTAGTGAAGACCAAATGCTTGTGATAGTTTGAGAAGTAAGATATTTAAGGTGGTAAAAATCTTGCTAGGGTAGCGAGGTGGGACTAAAATTGGCCTGCCACAACCTCTTTACTACCGGTTCATGCCATGAACCGGTACTAAGGATGCTAGGGCCCGCACATTTAGTACCGGTTCGTGGCATGAAACGGTACTAAAGGTTCGCACTGAACCGGTACTAAAGGTCTCCTCCCGCCTAGCCATTTGAACCGGCACTAATGGACACATTAGTGCCGGCTCAAATGCAAACCGGGACTAATGTGTCTCACATTTGACCCTTTTTCTACTAGTGCAAGTAACATACCGACAGACAAAGGGAATTACGTATGTTGTCATACCGGTTCGACCGATAAAGAGCTTCGTAGAATATGTAGGAACCGATATGGGCATCCAAGTTCCGCTATTGGTTATTGACCTGAGAGGTGTCTCGGTCATGTCTACATAGTTCTCGAACCCGTAGGGTCCGCACGCTTAATGTTCATTGACGATATAGTGTTATATACACTACTAGGGAAAACCCTAGCAGTAGCGTGGGTATTTTGCCTATCAGTAGCGCGGGTGGTCGCTCTACTGATAAGGCGCTATAGCTAACGTGTAGCAGTAGCGCCTATCGTCCCACGCTACTGCTATACATGGCTAGCAGTAGCGCGCTTTAGATAAGAGCGTTGCTGCTAATATCTGTAGCGCTTGTTAGAAGTAAGCGCTACTGCTAACTTTGTTCCCCTCGCTACTGCTAGATTTATTAGTTTCTATTTTTTATGCATATTTGTTTTGTATTTGAATAGGCTTTATACAATAATCTTTAGCATATCATACACATACAAATGTAATCATAGCATATACATACAAATAGTCTCATCAAATCATGTCATCATCATAATCATCATCCAATACCAAGTGGTCTCTCATCATCATCTCGAAAATAGTGATACAAGTCTCGATTACTTGCAACTACATCGTCATCCATCTAAACAATGATATACACGAGAAGAGCTACACTATGAGTGAGAGCGGAACTATGAAGTACATGAGTTTGTATCCCTCTCTCACATTAGCATGAACCTAAACTAACTACTGGCTGTTGCTCAGAAACTGAAAACCAGTACACCTGGGCCTGACACTCCGGCCACTCTGAAAGTGCTAGTTATCGACTAGAGGGGGGTGAATAGGCGAATTTTATGAAAGTATTCAAAACATGGAAGTTTTGAAGACAAACAATAGAAATGACCTAATTGATATGCAGCGGAAGATAAACTACAACAAGCAAACCATAGTCAAGTATGCAATGATGTTAAAGTACAGGACTAATAGCAGCTAAGTAGTAAGGATCGGGATGGAAGATAGTATGAAGCCAATCAACGATAGTAGTCAAGCAATGAAGTCAAACAGGTACGACAGATAGGCAATGACTTCACGATGACAAACTCTAAGTAAAGGAAGGGAGTGGATAGAACCAGCCACTTGTTGAAGACACGAGATTTGTTGGACCAGTTCCAGTTGCTGTGACAACTGTACGTCTGGTTGGGGAGGCTGAGATTCAACTCAGAAGACCACGTCTTCACCTTATTCCCCTTGAGCTAAGGACACATAGTCCTCGCCCAATCACTTTGGTAAGTCTTCAAGGTAGACTTCCGAACCTTCACAGACTTCGTTCACCGGCAATCCACAATGACTCTTGGATGCTCAGAACGCGATGCCTAACCGGCTAGAGGATTCACAGTCCTCAAGTGTAATAAGTCTTGGTCACACGATGTAAAGACTTCAGTGATGCCTAACACTCTTTGGCTCTGGGTGTTTGGGCTTGGTCCTCGCAAGGATTTCTCTCTCAAAGGCTTTGAGGTGGGTTGCTCTCAAACGACAAAAGCCGTGCACTAACTCTGAGCAGCCACCCATTTATGGTGTAGGGGGTGGGCTATTTATTGACACTGGGCAACCCGACCTGATATGTCCGAAATGACCCTGGGTCACTAAGGAACTGACACGTGTTCCAACGGTCAGATTTCAAACACACACGGCAACTTTACTTGGGCTACAAGAAAAGCTGACTCATCCAGCTCTGGATAAGATTTGCTCTCACTGTCTTCGCTCGAAGACATAGGATTTGGGTTGAGCATCACTTTAGTCATTCTGACTTTGTTCACTTGGACCCCACTTAACAGTACGGTGGTTCCTATGACTCAACAAAGAAGAAAAAGGAAATAGCAAAACAACACAGTCTTCGCGCTCCATAGTCTTCACTCAATGTCTTCTCATGTCATAGTATTCAATATGAATATCTTCACATACCACCATTTGCGTTACTGTCTTCATACATTTTTATGGGTCATCTCCGGTAGGTAAACCGAATCAATGAGGGACACTACCTGCGTTATCCTGCAATTCTCACAAACGCATTAGTCCCTCAACCAACTTTGTCGTCAATACTCCAAAACCAACTAGGGGTGGCACTAGATGCACTTACAATCTCCCCTTTTTTGGTGATTGATGACAAACTGGTTGAAGTTTTCAACGGGGATAAAGTATGTGAAATTGTAAAGGATAGGGTATTGTCTTCATAAGTAGCAAAGGCTCCCCCTGAAGATGTGCATATAAGTAATTTGCTTTTGGAATGCAAATGCACATGGCAGGTTGTACTTGTGGAGATCCTCTTCAACTTATGAAGATAATTCATCATGCATGAAATGATATAGGAAATAGAATGACATGCATAATTAAAAATGGACGTCTGTAGAATGATCTAAGTGCGGAAGTTATCATCGCACCACAGTGAATAAGTAGCAGACAACCATCGAGTTTAAGTGTTACAGCTCAAAGAACCAAATGCATCAAAAGCGAGAGTTGTAAACACTAGGAAAAGCAACCGCCCATATGAACCCGCTTGAAGACTAAACTCATATGCTTCTCCCCCTTTTGTCAGTAAGGACCAAAAAGGTTTGAAGACATAGAGCATCTACTCGTCCTCATGAGTAGGTGAAGCAGTAGGGTTGTCGTTGTTGTTTGGTGGCGCAGATGTACTTGGTGCAATGTCGATGCGTGCAGAAGTAGGGGGCGGTGAAGTAGCATCGTCTTCATCATCGATCACTCTGGCATTCACAGTTGCCGCGGAGGAAGAATAGTCAGAGTCTTCTAGGGATGGAGTTCGATGTAGGACAGCAGTCCATGGAGGAGTGGAGTCAAACTTGAATTTTTCAGTGAAGCCATCGTCTTGAAGATCTGCTTCAGCACTAAGCAGCGTCAAACTCTTCCATGATCGCAGACAGGTCTCGTGAGTTACAAAAGCATTCTTGGTGGCAAGATTTCGAATGCGATTGACGTCCACCAAGAGGCTTTGCATCTGTCTCTTGAGCCAAAAGTGATGCTTCTCTTGCTTCTGATGAAGTGCCACAAGAAGTTCTCGGTCATTTAGAACACGAGAGCGCTTCTTAGGCCATTGGGCAATGGTGCTTTCAGTAGCTTCAGTTTGCGCACGATGAGGCAGACGAGTGTTCCCAGCCATTGGATAGATACGTGTTACTGCTTGGACGCCTTCCTTGGGCTGAGTGAAGCTTTGGTGATCAGCATTTTGAAGACAAAGAGGCTTCTTGGCAGGCTCAGGGTATATGGCTTCAACTGACATATCAACCTCTGGTAGAAAGATCAGATGATTGCGAGCAGAGGGCTGATAGTTGACAGAGGAGTGTAGCTTGATGAGGCGCATGACCCATTGAGCATAGAATTTCAGGCCAAAAAGGTCAGATCCAGACGCAGCCAACTGCCGGATGAAGAACTCTTGTGAATTGAAGTTGATGCCATTGAGGACATAAAAGACCAATGTCTTCATGGCTCCTTCAAGTTTGGCCACTGATGAATGCCCTTTGATAGGCCATAGAGTTCGCCTGATGATGTGATATATTGTGCGAGGCAGATACTCTAGGTCATCAACAAAGAACTCCTTTGGGTATTCAGCGTTAGATGGCAGAGGCTTCATCATGCTCAACATCTGGCTCATGTTTGGTTTTGGCTTATGGAAGATGCTCTCCAGTGCATTGCGGTGGAGTTGACAATCAGGTTCATACAGCTCTCCGGGAGTGGGTAGGCCTGTAAGCTCAATGTTGTCAAGAGCTTTGGCTACATGATGAACATTTCCTGTCATCCACTCGAGAACCCATGTCTTTATAACCCTGTTGTAGCCACGAATGTGGAGGGTAGCATAGAATTGAAGCAAAAGTTCCTCATTCCAATGTTCTTTGTCTGTCACAAAGCTGAGCAGACCGACATCACAAAAACAGTCAAGTGCTTCTTCTAAGCATGGCAGTCCAGCAATGGCTTCAGTGTTGAGGCGCATATGAGGGAAAATGCGCTCTTGATCATACAGAACGCAGGAGTAATAGCTTCACTGCTGATAGCTCTAGAAACGATTAGATGATATTCTTGGCCTTGAGTAGGGGTTCTTTGCACCGTCAAAGAAGGTGTTGTGGCTTTTGAAGCCATTTGCATTGAAGGACGCTGTAGAGTTTGCAGTACCTGGGAACCTTGGCAGTCTTGGCTTTGGTTTCTGGACCTGAGGCCTATGCTCAACATGATAAACAAACTGAGGACCATAGGCAGTAGGCGGAGGGACCAGAACGGGCCATCAGACAGTGGTTAGCTGACCATGATTGTATGCTTGCTCAATTGTATAGGGCCTTGGTAGCGGAATAGGAGCAGTGGCAACAACTGCGGCTTCAGGCTGCACAACAGACACTTGAGGAGCAGGTGCATCATTGGCTTCAGGCACATTGGTTGGTGCAGGCTCCACATTTACTTCAGCCATGATTATATCATTGGCTTCATTTGTGTTGGTGGTGGAAACCTCAAGATTTTCAACCTCAACTTGATGAGCTGGAGGGTCGGGCACTGGCACGTTCACATCAGGAACAACTTCTTCAGTATTGGGGGCAGTAGGGACATGTACGTCTTCTTGATTGTCATCGGCTGATGCAGCCGGATTGTCTTCAGGAGCATGGGCTTCAGACACGGAGACATTCACAGTTGGAGTGGCTTCAGGAAACACTTGACGTGCAACAGATGGGTGGTGCATTTCTCCTTCTGGAATGCTCGAAAGAGGGACCTGAGGCCTTGGTCCTTTGCGAAGCCTGCGTAATGCTGGCGATGCCTTTGGAGATGGAGTTGGCTGGGCCTCAAAGTCCTCTTGTTCTTCTTGCACAGGTGATGTGACTTGTGGGTGTTGTTGGGGAATACTTGGGGAGTCTTGTTGCTGTGGGTGATCAGCCCATGATGCATCCTGAGCAATTGGTGTCAGAGGAAGACCAATGCTGATGAGTTAGCTGTTCGTGAGAACGGGCGATGATACCAAGTTGTGTTCGATCTGAGGAAGAACTTCATCATCTTCAACATCGTCATTGTGACCAATGTCTTTAGCAGCGGTGGGTTCGGCTGCTGGAATGTCTTCAGCTTCATGAGCCTCTGTGGAAGCAGGCTCATGATCTATCATTCGTCGTTCTTGGTGTTCAGATGCAGGGCGAACCACTGAGATAGGTTCAACAACCAAGGGATCTGTGGGAGCAGCCCGATTCTTCTTGGTTTTGCGCTTCTTCTTGGAGGGAGTAACATCAGAGGCTTCAGTATTTTTCCTTTTTCTAGCTTCAGCCTCGGCAGCCCTCGTCTTCTTCTGTTCTGAACTGGTTGACATGACCTTTGGCTTCGAGCCAGTCATGCTGCTTGGGAAGATTAGGCGCGGTGCTTCCTGGTTTGAAGGTGCAGATTGAGCGGTTGATAGCTTCTTCTTCTTTGCAGCCATTTTGGGGTCAATGCCAAGATGACCAAGAGACTTGCGCTTCTCAGCCTCATTGTAGGCTAGCACACATTTGTCAGCCAGACTCTTCATACGCTCACGAGAGCCCTGAGCTTCTTCGCGCTTCTTGAGAAAGGCTTCTTTAAGCTCGTGCAGCATGATCTTGAAGTTTCTGACATCTTGCACGCTGAGCCTTGCCACATGCTTCTTGAACTGAGCTTTCTCGTAATCAATCTTGTGCTTCAGTTCAACGATGCGCTGAGCGAGAGCTAGCTCAGAAGCAATGGCGCCATTGAAGGAGACGCTGAGGCCAATGGGAAGCTGCAGATCTTCAAAGCCGAGATTTGGGGTGTCAAACCACTCATCAATGAAGTTATGGATGATTGCCACATCGAAGAGAGGCAAGTTATTGAAGATCTCTGCTTCTTCCTTGCTCTTGATCAGTTGCTCAAGGGCATCATCTGCAAGATCTTCATCGCTGGACAGATCAATGTGCTCTTCTCGCAGAATGGCAGCAGGAGTCAAGGTCTGATCAGTATGCTTGACGATTTTCTTTTTCTTCTCCGTCTTCTTGGAGATACGTGATAGATCTTCAGACTGCACACTGTCTTCAGGAGGTGCAGTGGCCAGTGGCTTCGCACGTGAAGCTTTTGGAGGAGCAGCTGATCTTGAAGCCTTAGGCTTCTTTAGCTTCTGCGGCTTTGGAGGAGGAGCTGGGGCTTCATCAGTGTCAACGTCAGTATCAGAATGATCCACTTTGGCACCTTGGACCAGGATGTAAGTGATAAGGCCATCAAGGTTGGAGAAGGGGCCGATGACATTGGGATCAGCATCACGTGAGCCGTCAGCACGGGGAGCAGAGGGACCAGGGTTGAAGTCTAATCCCAATGACTTCTTGTTTTCCTTGGCCGATGCCTTTGCATGCTGGAAGTTGCGCTTGAAGAGAGTATCGTCATGACACCAGAGCAATGATGATGGGTCGAAATTTTCAGGCTGAGGTCCACGGACCATACAGGGATAGAAACCCTGTGCAATAGCTTCAGCTCTGTTCTTGGGTTGAAGGCCTTGATAGAGAATATCACCCCAAGGACTCTTGATAGCGTTCTTCTTAGCGTATTCCTGGGTCACGAACTTGTATTTGAACCATTGTTCAGCCCAATATTGTTGAATCCATTGGATTCGTGTCTTGCGCTGATGATAATTCTCTTCAGGATCTGTCTTGTAAAGTTCTGCGAGGTCATCAGGCAAATCTTTTGATGTTCCCCCACGACGCTGTCTGCCACCCTTCCTTACAGATTTCTCTGCAGCCATGAACTTCAAACTGAATGGCTTCAATACGTTCGAACACTAGTAGAAAAAGGGTCAAACATGAACCACATTAGTGTCGGTTTGTATTTGAGCCGGCACAAATGTATACATTAGTGCCGGTTCCAACGGCTAGCTGGGCCGCTCTCATTAGTACCGGTTCGTGGCTAACCTTTAGCACCGGTTCGTGCCACGAACCGGTACTAATGAGAGGGGTGGCAGGATGTTGTCAGTCTGGGCC
Source organism: Aegilops speltoides (assembly GCA_021437245.1). Lineage (NCBI taxonomy): Eukaryota > Viridiplantae > Streptophyta > Magnoliopsida > Poales > Poaceae > Aegilops > Aegilops speltoides. Next base: position 21,707,065 of record CM038147.1, on the reverse strand, counting down.
CCCTCCAGCACCTTTAGTACCGGTTCTTGGCACAAACCAGTACTAAAGGTCGTCCTACATAAATCCTTTGTCCACCCGAGCTCGCTCTGTTCTTCCCCTTTCCCCTCTCCTCTCTGTTCTTCCCCTCTTCCTCTCGAGCTCATCACACATTTTGCCCAAAGTTTGTCAAGATTTGAAGGCCCCCATCCATTCAAATGATCACAAAGGTTAGCAACTTTGTCCTTTCATCTCTCATTGCTAGATTAGCTGTTGCAATGCTTTATGTAGTTATTAATTTGTGACTTTAGTAATTTGGGAGGAAATATATATATGTGCTAGTATGTGATTTATATGCAATTTGAGGTCAAAAATAACACTTAGTTTGCATAGGTAGGTGTGGTTTACTTAGTGCCTTCTAAATCTCCGTCGTAACCACCGTCGATCGCCCGCACCGTCCCGTCGCCATTTTATATAAAAAATTGATGTTTGTGTGATTTGGATATATAGTTACTCGTATAATAATTATCTTACCCGTACGTTGTTTGTTATACATAGTGCCATATGGTTTTGATATCCGTCCCCGTCGGCCCTCGTCCTTGTTATGATTCGGATGTGGTATATTCTCTTTTAAAACTATTTGTTGCATTTCGTGTTTATGACAAATTATGCCCATCAAGTTGACATAGATATTTTTATCTAGGAGGTATGTGAACCGGAAATTCCAACCGACCCTATTGTCGAGAGGTTAAATTTAGTTGAAAGAGAAAACGAGTACTTGAAAGAAAAATTGAAAAGAATTGAGGGGAAGAAGATGGAATTGGAGTTGCATGTTGCCGATGTCGTCGATGATCACAAGATCAAGATGGAGAAAATGCGCTTGAAGATTAGAAAGGTTAGAAAATATTCCATCGATAGTGAGGCTTGGTATCATTATGCTGTTGGATCAACTGTTACCTTAGTTGCGATCTTGATCGCATTTGTTGTTGCATTTAAATGCTTTAGCTAGAGAGTTATTTGTTTGTTGCATTTAAGTGTTGTATGAACTTTATGTATGAACTTGTATTAATTTGGTCTATTCGGTGTTGTGTAATGAAGATGAGCTGGCAATGGATGTACGATGACCGATGCTCTCCCCAGTTCGTTGAGGGCGTGCATACTTTTCTGCTTGCGGCTGAGGCAAACAAGCGGGCGGATGGTTTTATGCCTTGTCCATGTGCTGGCTGTAAGAATGGTCGCAATTACTCCACGTCAAGAACCATTCACGTCCACCTGTTTGAGTCCGGTTTCATGCCCCACTATAATGTTTGGACCAAGCACGGAGAAAGAGGGGTTATGATGGAAGACAATGAAGAAGAAGAGGACGACGACAGCTATCCTGGCCATGGGTTCCCTGAATACGATGATACAACAATGGGGGAAGAAGCTGAGCCGGTAATGCGGAAGAAGCTGAGCCGGCAATGCGGAAGAAGCGTAAGAAGAGGCATCGATGAGCCCGTTGATGATCTAGGTCGGCCATTGCCGATGCAAAGAGAAACTGCGCAAGTGATTTGGAGAAGAAGAAGTTGCAGCGCATGTTAGAGGATCACAAAAAATTGTTGTACCCGAATTGTGTAGGTGACAAGAAAAAGCTGGGCACCACACTGGAATTGCCGCAATGGAAGGCAGAGAATGGTGTATCTGACAAGGGATTTGGAAATTTGCTGATAATGATAAAGGATATGCTTCCAAAGGACAACGAATTGCCCGAGAGTACGTACGAAGCAAAGAAGGCTGTCTGCCCTCTAGGGTTAGAGGTGTAGAAGATACATGCATGCCCTAATGATTACATCCTCTACCGTGATGAGTACGAGGATTTGAACGCTTGCCCGGTATGTGGTGCATTGCGCTATAAGATCAGCCGCGATGTGCCTGGTGATGTCGAGGGCGAGCGCCCCAGGAAGAAGATTCCTGCCAAGGTGATGTGGTATTCTCCTATAATACTACGGTTGAAACGTTTGTTCCAAAACAAAGAGCATGCCAAGGTGATGCGGTGGCATAGAGAAGACTGTAAGAAAGATGGAAAGTTGAGAGTACCCGCTGACGGGTCGCAGTGGAGAAAAATCGAAAGAAAGTACGGGAAGGAGTATGCAGATGACGCAAGGAGTGTATGGTTTGGTCTAAGCGCAGATGGCATTAATCCTTTTGGGGAGCAGAGCAGCAACCATAGCACCTGGCCTGTGACTATGTTTGTATAACCTTCCTCCTTGGTTGTGCATGAAGCGGAAGTTCATTATGATGCCAGTGCTCATCCAAGGCCCTAAGCAACCCAACAACGACATTGATGTGTACCTAAGGCCATTAGTTGAAGAACTCTTACAACTGTGGAATGGAACAGGTGTACGTGCGTGGGATGAGCACATGGGGGAAGAATTTGACCTAAAGGCGTTGCTGTTCGTGACCATCAATGATTGGCCTGCTCTTAGTAACCTTTCAGGGCAGACAAACAAGGGATACCGCGGATGCACGCACTATTTGGATGATACCGACAGTATATATTTGAATAGTTGTAAGAAGAATGTGTACCTGGGACATCGTCGATTTCTTCCGAGCAGGCATCCCGTAAGAAAGAAAGGCAAGCATTTCAAAGGTGAGGCAGATCACCGGACGAAGCCTCGCCACTGTACTGGTGCTGATGTACATGATATGGTCAAGGATTTGAAGGTGATATTTGGAAAGGGTCCTGGCGGACAACCTGTTCCAAAGGACGCTGACGGACGCGCACCCATGTGGAGGAAGAAATCTATATTTTGGGACCTGCCATATTGGAAAGACCTAGAGGTCCGCTCCGCAATCGACGTGATGCACGTGACGAAGAATCTTTGCGTGACCCTGCTTGGCTTCTTGGGGGTGTATGGGAAGACAAAAGATACACTTGAGGTATGGGAGGACCAGCAACATATGCATGGAGAAGACGGCATACATCAGGGTCATGCAAGCTACGCTCTTACCAAAGAAGAGAAGGAAATCTTCTTTGAATGCCTGCCGATATTAAGGTACCGTCGGCTTCGTCGAATATAAAGGAATAATAAACATGGCAGAGAAAAAGTTCCGAACCTAAAGTCTCATGACTGCCACGTGATTATGACGCAAATCGCTTCGGTTGCATTAAGGGGCTTCTACCGAAAACGCTTGATTAGCCATTGTGAAGCTATGTGCATTTCTCAATGCAATCTCTCGAAGGTAATTGATCCAGAAATCATACCAAGGTTACAGAGAATGATTTGGTGCAATGTCTTGTCGAGCTTCGAGTTGGTGTTCCCACCATCCTTCTTCAACATCATGACGCACGTCCTAGTTCACCTATGCGAAGAGATTAACGTTTTGGGTCCTGTATTTTCTACACAATATGTACCCCTTTGAGAGGTTCATGGGAGTCTTAAAGAAATATGTTCATAACCGTGCTAGGCCAGAAGGAAGCATCTCCAAGGGCCATCAAAATGAGGAGGTCATTGAGTTTTGTATTGACTTTATTCCTGACCTTAAGCCGATTGGTGTTCCTGAATCGCGGCATAAGGGCAGACTAGATGGAAAAGGCATGCTAGGAGGGGAAAAAATAATATGTATGGACAGACATTCTCTCACTGAAGCACACTACACAGTTCTACAGAATTCCGCCTTGGTGACTCTGTATATGGATGAACACAAGAATTTGCTACGCTCCAAACACCCGGAGCGGTCTGATGACTGGATTACACGTGAACAAACCAGGAGTTTCGCTAGCTGGTTGCAGACACGTACCATGCATGACACCTCTATTGAAGATGACATGTACTTGCTGTCCCAGTTACCATCTTCGAATATAATGACTTTCAAAGGGTACGAGATAAATGGTAATACATTTTACACGATCTCCCAAGATAAGAAGAGCACCAATCAAAACAGTGTTGTCCGCTTTGATGCAGAAACCAAGACGGGAAAGGAAACATATTATGGTTATATACAGGACATATGGGAACTTGACTATCGACGTGGTTTAAAGGTCCCTTTATTTCGTGCAAATGGGTCAATATGCACGAGGCGGGTAATGTAAGACCCGCATGACGGAATGACAACAAGGATCTCAACAATCTTGCGTGATGCGAGCAGAACCATTCGTCCTAGCCAATGATGTGGCACAGGTTTTCTATGTGAAGGACATGTCTACCAAGCCAAGAAAAAGAAAAGATAAGGAAGCGAATGCATCGTACGATGAGCCAAAGCGCACATAGTTCTTTACGGGAAGAGAAACATCGTGGGAGTGGATGACAAGACAGACAAGTCGAAAGATTATGAAAAGTTTGATGAAATTGCTCCATTCACAGTGAATATTGACCCGAGCATCCCGTTAAATGATGAAGATTTTCCATGGTTACGGTGCAAAGGGACACACGCGAAGAAAAAGTTTCACACCCAAAGATCTGGGATGTGATCGGCTTCACTATCTTCACTTTCTTCTTTGTTTCACACCCAGAGGGGAATCTCTGTAATAGTTAGGGTAGTTATGTGTTTTGGCATTTGAAACGCGAAGAAATTTTATGTGCAAACAAATTCTTTCATGCCTTTACTGATTTTTAAAGTTAAGTTATTCACAAACTAGTGATTCACACTAATTTCAAATAATTCAAAATTTAAAACATTCAAATTTGAAAACTACGGGCACTAACAGAAAGTTTGTAATTTTTTGTACCTAAAGCAAAAATATTCACAAAGAAACTCTAAATACACAAAAAAAAACAACACAAAAATAAACAAAGCAAAAAAATATAAAAAAAGCCCGCCTACTAGGCCAGAGCGGCCTGCATACGACTAGAAACCCAACCTGTCGTTGGGCCAGGATGCAGGCCCGCAAAGGCCAAGTGGGCCCACAGGGCAGCAAAGAACACATAGGCCCAGTAGGCCTGCTTTGGAGAGGAGCTCGAGAGAGCGACCGCACGGGGGTTTATAAACCAGTGCGGTCGCCCCTCGGCTAGCGAGGTGGGACTAAACTTGTCAAGATCAAGACTGCTGCTAGCCTTTAGTACCAGGTCGTGGCACAAACAGGTACTAAAGGGGGGGCCTTTAGTACTGGTTTGTGCCACCACCCGGTACTTGGCCTGGCCAAAACAGGCCTTTAGTACCGGTTGGTGGCTCCAACCGGTACTAAAGGTGCCTTCTATATATACAACACTTACGAAAATTTCATTCTCCCTCTGTTTCTTCCTCTGTTTCCCCATTGAAGCATCGCCATGCGCCCCAATCGATCGACGCTGCGCCGCCGCCGACCCGTCCCGTCCGCCCCGCCTGCCGCCGCCGCCCCGTCCCGTCGCCGCCCTCTTCTCCGTCGCCACCTCAGGCCCGTCCCGTTCTGCCGTCCCGCGTCGCCGCCCCCGCGTCACGCCCCGGCCGTCGCCTCACGTCGCCGTCCCCCGCTATGAGCTCTCCCCTCTAACCCCTCTCCCTCGCCCCCAGCGGCCACCATGGGCGCCGCCCCTCCCCGAGCCCATACACACACACACAAGCATGATGAACACACACGCACACACACATATGTATGAATTAATGCATGTATATATTAGTATATACGTATTTTGTATGTTTAATTAGTTTAGATTATTATTTTTTCACTATTATATATGTGTGAATGCATGTTAGATGGATATAATTAGTGTTTAATTAGTATGGAAATTTTTATATAATGTTGTTTTTCAGTTTTTAATGGATGTATAGAAGTTGTGTTTTCTGTTTTTAGTGTTACATGCTTAATAAGTATGAAATAGTATATAGATTTTGACATATGCAATGATAGCATAATTAGTGTTATATAGAAATGTTAGAAATTTTAGTTATCAAAATCCAATCATCAAAAAATGTTACTTTTTATGGGCATATAGCTAGTATTTGTTCTCGACGATGCCCGCCCGCATCCTCGCCGTCGACCCGTCATGACGACGGCCAGCCGACCCATGTCCGGACTGGGCTCCGCTGGCTGGCCCCGGAGGTGCTGCTGAGAGGCGCGCCGCTTGATGAGGAACCCGCCCGGGTCCCGCTGTCGACCCTGATCTCGTTGGTGGCGTTCACGTGGGCCAGTTTCGGTCGCGGAGGGACCGCCCCGCCGAGGTGGTACGTCATTGTCGGTGTCAAACCGCGGATCTCGGTAGGGGGTCCCGAACTATGCGTCTAGGCGGATGGTAACAGGAGACGAGGGACACGATGTTTTACCCAGGTTCGGGCCCTCTTGATAGAGGTAAAACCGTATGTCCTGCTTGATTAATATTGATGATATGTGTAGTACAAGAGTGGATCTACCACGAGATCAAGGAGGCTAAACCCTAGAAGCTAGCCTATGGTATGATTGTTGTAATGGATGTTGTCTCCTACGGACTAAAGCCCTCCGGTTTATATAGACACCGGAGAGGGCTAGGGTTACACAGAGTCGGTTACAATGGTAGGACTCTACATATCCGTATTGCCAAGCTTGCCTTCCACGCCAAGGAAAGTCCCATCCGGACACGGGACGAAGTCTTCAATCTTGTATCTTCATAGTCTTGCAGTCCGGCGAACGATGATAGTCCGGCTGTCCGGACACCCCCTAGTCCAGGACTCCCTCAGTAACCCCTGAACCTGGCTTCAATGACGATGAGTCCGGCGCGCATAATGTTCGGCATTGCAAAGCGGGTTCCTCCTTCGAATAATCCATAGAAGATTGTGAACACCAGGATAGTGTCCGGCTCTGCAAAATAAATTCCACACTCCACCGTAGAGAGAATATAATGTACACAAGTTCAATCTGCTGACGTATCTTGTAGCGTGACGTCACGCCACTACCAAGCCTTTACTTGAATCGTCTTTTTATTATTCCACCTCAGCGCGTCTAGCCAAGCGGTTTCCTTGGCACGTCTTGTCGAAGCAGAGATAGTGTTCCCCTTATTTCGGGATTCTCATCAATACGGACGTGGGTAACCCAACCGCGCCCGTCGCCATGCCTCCTCTATCGAAGGCGAGTCCCGAACGGTCACGGAGACGGCTCTTGGTATTCTCCTTCTTTATAATAGGACCAAGGCTCGTTTCTTTTCTTCAATCTTCATCGAATCCTCTCCTTGCTCCAAGTTCCAACACCCAGAGCCCCAGATTCGAGCGCTTCGGACCTTCAACAATGTCCGGTTCCGGCCTTCAGGGCTAGTGGATGCCTTGCTCCGTCACGGAGGAAGACGTGCTAAAGCTGCGGGAGGCCAGGTACCTGTCCTACCAGATTTCGCACAGGCTGCCCGCCGAAGGGCAGGCCATCCCCACCCCTGAGCCCGGCGAGTATGTCGTCTTTGAATCCCACCTCCGTCGGGGTTTAGGCTTCCCGATGGATCCTTTTGTGAGAGGGCTCATGTTCTACTACGGGTTGGAATTCCATGACCTGGCTCCGGAGTCTATCCTCCATATTTCCGCGTTTATCGTCGTCTGCGAAGCCTTCCTCCGCGTCACCCCCCACTTCGGCCTGTGGTTGAAGACCTTCAATGTGGAGCCGAAGATGATCGGGGCGCAAGCCGAAAAGGCGGGCAGCAGAAGTAGCGGAGGGCCGATGCCCCGTGGCCCGAGGGCTCCTTCCAAGAGGAGCTCGGCTTGTGGAAGCAGGAGTGGTTCTATATCACCGCTCCGAAGGGCAGCAAGCAGAAGCCGCCGCCTGTATTCTGCTCGGGACCTCCTCGACGGTTGATGTCGTGGGTCAACCAAGGGCTCAACTGGGGCCGTCAAAGGACGTGCCCCTATTGCAGGGCCGGATTTGAGACCTACAGGCGAGGGAGATCGATCTGGTCGTGGTGATGCAGGTTATGCTCATTAGGCGTCTCCTGCCCTGCAAACGCCGCCCTCTCGGGCTGTGGGAGTTTAATCCGGAGGGACCACGGATTCTTAAACACTTCATGGGTATGACACCTGTGGATATGTACAAATTATTCTTCGGACCACAAGTGACGTGTCCGGAATTGACCGAGGACGCTGGACTAAGCTGCAATCGCCCGGATACACAAGTAAGTAGTTCCGAATCCGGACATACCTTCTGTTTGCCTTTCTATGATTCGCCTTTTAACCCGTTGCCCCTTAACAGGAGTGGATGGCGCAAGCAAAGCTGGTACGGTGTCCGACCCCCCTCCCGGAGACCGTGCCGGATACCATGCTGGTCAGGATGTTGGAGGTTGCGCCTTCAAAAGAAGGCGAAGGGGAAAATAGGGGAGCTACCGCCTCGCCCAAGGAGGCTTTTGAAGAAGGGGGGATCGAGAATCCCTCCCTCCTGGGGGAGAAGAGGACAGCCTCCGAAGATCCGGAGGCCAAAGCCCCTAAGCGGGGGAAGAAATCTTCACCAGAGGGTCCTGCGTCCGGGGAGGTCCCGGCCGCACAATCTTCTCTAAAGAATCAGCCCTCCAGCGAGCCGTGAGTAGAAAAAGGGGCAGTTCATTAATATGAAATGTCCCTATTTGTGCTTCTGAGGATAACCGAAATTTTTACCTTGTAGTTCGGATTTGCGACCTTCTCAGATGAGCTCGTCTTCGGGGGATCTTCGTCTGGAGATGATGGAGAGCGAGACGCCTCCATCTGCTGCACCGTCGGATAGGGCGGACGAGCCTGAAGTGTCGTCACGGAGGGTATCCCCGAGCCCGGCAGAGCCGAAGAGTTCGGCGCCGACTAGTGTTCGGCCGGGGGAGCTGAAGGATCTGCTTGCTAGGGCGTCCATCTCAGAAGATCACCCTGCATTGATGAGTACGGTGATTAGAAGGATTTCGTCCGCCGAAAGCAGATTGCATAATGCCGTCAGGAGTTTGCCGGCGGGGTTTGAGGTATGTAAAAATGACACCCCTTTTTAACAGTTTTACACATAAAGTGCGCCCTGTATAGATAGTAGCCCCTGAAACTCGGTGGGTTGTCGAAAGCGACAGCGTGCCGAGGATCAAAATCGCAGGTATTGAGTGTCGCCTTTCCTATGCAGGTGGCGAATAGTCCGGGGGCTATCCGGACTGATGGGGTTGCTGAATTAATGCGGCAACTCGATGTTGCGGATGCGGACATCGCGCTAGTCAACAATCGACTTGACGAGTCGCAAGGTAAATTGTGTCTCTGCAGTCACCTATTAAGGGAGCAAAAGCCCACCTCTTACAGTGTTTATGCTTGACGCAGATGGTGCTGCTGCTATGGAGAGCCTTCGGGCAGAACTTGCTCAAGCCAAGGAGCAAGCCAGAAGGAGTGATGCGGCTGCCTCAAGGGCGGCCGAGCAGTTAGTAGCCGAAAGGGCTGCACACTGCCGAAGCAGGGAAGAGATGGCCTAATTGGCCATTAAATTGAAGGATGCTACCGACCGCAATGAGGCCCTTGAAAAGGAGCGCCTATCGGAGCGAGAAGACCTGGGGAAGGCCACCGCTGAAGCCAAGGATGCCCGTTCTGCAATGCTGGCTATAAAGGAGGAGTTGCGTCAGGCCGGAGACGTTGTGGCTGGCAAGCCTTTTCTGCTACGCCGCAGGTTTACGGATCCAAAGTATGCCCAGCTTGGCCAGCTGTGGGGTCCAGAGGATCCATATATGCACTTAGCGGCGAGTGCGGCGGATGCCGTTGTGCACTTCCGAAGTTAGAAGGATCACAAGACGGAAGACCTATTTTGGTCTCAATTCCATAGTCCGGATCGTTCACTTCTGCTGACCGATCGGTTGGCCGAATGGGCTGAGCTGAATAGGTTGTACGGACTTGCCATGACGGATATCGTGACTAATGTCTGGCTGGAGAGGCCCAAGCCGACGAGCTATTTTGGCTTATTGCAGCAGTTTCTTGGGGCGATGCCGCATATCAAGGTGATGAAGCGGTCGGCCTGCATAGAGGGTGCGCGGATGGCCCTTGCCCGTGTGAAGACACATTGGACAGAGATGGATGCCACCGCTGTTGCAACCCAGGGTTCGGACGAAAGCCGGTTACCCGCCGAGCACTATTTTGGGGAAGTTATGCGTGGTGCTCGATAATAGAGTCGCAGGTTTCAAAAATGTCACATTCAAATGAACATTTTATCTTGTAAAACAATGTTTATGATATAGGCGCTTTTTGTACTTGTGCGCCAAGTATTGAATTATCTCCGTGCGGCCCGCTTATGTATACGTGTGTATAACTTGAAAGATGGAAGTCGCCGGCTTCATTTACGCACAAGGTGCGGGGTGTTCGCAAAATAGCGATTTTCACACTTAATCCGACGCCTCGGTCCTGTTAAGGAGGTGGTAGCGTAGCAAACGAGGCAACCGGACTATAACGCTTTATCACTTTCACTTAGCCATTGAGTTGGAGGGTGGGGCTACGATATAGCCCCCAGGGCACCGCGCCTCCGAATTCGGGCGTGTATGTGCTGACTGAAACGGTCCTCCGTCAAAGCGGAGGAATTCTAAACATTCCGGTGGTCGATCGAGTGGTTGACCAGTCTCTCATTGTATCATGACAATCGCCGCTTTCATCGAGGTGCTCGCCAAATTAACTGGGGCACAATCGTAGTAGTTCTCCGGTGCCGTTAGCGATGATACGGAACGTAAGGCAGCAAAACACAGGAGCCGGCAAACCCAACATTTGACCAAAGACATGATTCGAGCTGATGCATATAAGGCCTAATCTCGAGACGCCAACACTCCCTATGGTGTTCGGTCTTTTTATAATAACGGGCGAAACAATGCCCTAAGCCCCTTGTGTCAGTGCATCGGCGAGGTCCTCTGACGCGCCGATGCCAAAACGTCGAGATCCTCTCTGGTTATCATGAAAACCAGGGATTATAGCAACAAGAGACAGTAAAAAGGTTTTCGCAGGTCTTAATCAAAAGAATCCTAGCAATGGGTCCCTCTTGCACGCCTGCTACCGTGTCTCCGTTGCCGTTATCCTGGACGGGTGTGCACGGTGTTCATCTGTAAGAGAGAGGAACTTAGTTTGAAAAGAAATCGTGCGAAAAGTGCATAAAGATTAAAATATTAATAAATTAATAAAGCTGAGCCTATATTAGCCCATTGTTGCTTATATGCGCAGCCCCCTGTGAAGGGGTGTGCGGCTAGGGAGCTCCTAGCTTATTTATGCCGGACCCGTCTAGCCGTGTCTGGGGTCGTTGAATGACCCTCTTAATGAAATGATGCCTCATGGACCGGGCATTTTGAGTGTAAGAGACGCGTAATGTGGTATGGCGTTAAAGCGGACAAAAGCCTCACGTCCCAATAGTGCTTGATAGCTACTTTTGAATGGGGCGATATGAAAGATTAGTTTTTCGCGTCGGAAGTTGTTCGGTGACCCGAACACAACTTCTAGTAATAAGGAGACTGTGCACTTGGCGCAAGGGCCTGGCGTCACTCCTTTAAAGGAAGTGCGGCTATGTTGAATTGTAGTAAGGTCTATCCCCAACTTGCGGATTGTGTTTGGATATAGCAGGTTTAAATCGCTGCTGCCGTCCATCAAGACTTGTGTAAATTGTAGTCCATCGATTATAGGATCCAATATCAGAGCAGTCCCTCCTGCATTTCGAACATTCTGGAATAATCCAGGTGGTCAAAAGTGATTGGTTTTGACATCCAATCTCGAGGTTCCGCTGGGGTGGACCGTGCGAGATCCATCTTAGCGGGTGCCGCATTGTTTTTCCGTATTATCACATGAAGTGAGTTTACTGCTTTGACTTCTTGTGGGAAAGTCTTTTGTTTTCCGGTGCCCTGCTGGTGGGTTCGTCGTCCTCCTCACTTGGTGCGTCAAGCCCCTTGTGTCCGGCGTTGAGTCGGCCGGACTGTTTGAAAACCCAACAATCTCGGTGGGTGTGGTTTGCAGGCCTTCCGGAGGTACTTTGGATTTGACATATCCGATCCAAAATCTTGTTTAAGTTGGATAGCTCGTCGCTGTTGTCCTTAAGAGGCAGTGTTTTGTTGTTTGGCCGCGAGCTTTTGAATCCGGCATTGACCGCCGTGTTCTGGGCTTTTCTCTTTATTCCGGCGCTGATCTTTTCTACGCCGTGATTTTCTGTTTCCATCTCTGATCTCGGATGTACTTGGGTCACTGGTGCTGCATCTTGCTAGCCAGCTGTCTTCCCCCGCGCAAAAGCGGGTCATGAGGCTTGTTAGCGCGGACATTGTCCTCGGCTTCTCTTGGCCGAGGTGTCTGGCGAGCCATTCGTCTCGAACGTTGTGTTTGAAAGCTGCTAAGGCTTCGGCATCCGGACAGTCGACTATTTGGTTCTTTTTAGTAAGGAACCTGTTCCAGAATTTGTGCGCTGACTCTCCGGGCTGTTGAGTTATATGACTTAGATCGTCTGCATCCGGAGGGCGAACATAAGTCCCTTGAAAATTTGCTCTAAACGCCTCCTAAAGCTCTTCCCAACTTCCAACAGTGTTTTCTGGGAGGCTTTTGAGCCAATGCCGAGCTGGCCCTTTGAGCTTGAGGGGTAGATATTTTATGGCGTGGAGGTCATCTCCTCTAGCCATGTGTATGTGTAGTATATAATCCTCTATCCAGACTCCAGGGTCTGTTGTTCCATCGTAAGCCTCTATGTTTATGGGTTTAAACCCTGCTGGGAATTCATGATCCAGCACCTCATTGGTGAAACATAGTGGGTGTGCGGTGCCCCTGTATTTGGGTGTACCGCTGTCTTCGAACACCTGGCGTGTTGTGTTGCCTCCTGGGGCCCTCTTTTTTGGCCCGTAAATGGACCTGGCTGGGCCATCTGTTTTCCCAGGATCATGGGCCGGCTTGTGTGCGGCGCCGCTTATAGTTTTTGGCCTATCATCTGGCCGTCTATCCGGCCAGGCGGCCTCTTTGTTTTTTGACTGTGGGGGCTCTATGGCTTCCTCGTCGAATTCTGGCAGCAGCTTGCGCTTCAGGTAGCTCTTTGATTGATGGCCATTGCCGTATTTGTCTGCGGTTTTGAGCACTTTGGTCCACCTCATTCTGAGTATGTCTTTCGCTGTTTTGAGCTTCCGTTTTTCCTTCTTCAGACTGCTTGCAGTGGTGACGAGTCTTTTACGAAGGCTCTTATTCTTCGGTGGTGTGTCCGGCGTGAGGTCGTCTGGACTGTTGGTTTCGCCGGGCATTGATTGATTATCCGATTCGTCCTGTTCGGACGGTTGCTTGGATGCATGTTCGTCGTCCACCGGTTTGCCCTGTTCCATTGCTGGGTCATTAGGAGCGCTGTTGTTGTCGAGGCGGGACTTAGGGCGGAGTCTGCGTCACCGTTTAGTTTGTTTATCGGCGGGATTATCTTTTGCTGCGCCCCGTTGGTCCTCGTTATCACTTCCTTTTGGGGTATCCACCATATATACATCATGGGTTGGGGTGGCCTTCCATTGCTCTGTGAGCGCTGGTTCTTGATCGTCTCCGGCATCGTCGTCCATACCGTCGATGTCTTCGGAGTCATAGTCTAGCATGTCGGTTAGATCGTCCACAGTGGCTACAAAGTGGGTGGTGGGTGGGGTTTGAATTTCTTCGTCGTCCACGTCCCAACCATCCTGGCCGTAGTCCGGCCAGGGCTCTCCGGATAGCGAGAGATGCTTTAGCTAATTTAGGATGTCGACAAAGGGTGAGTGTTGGAAGATGTCCGCGGCGGTGAACTCCATGATCGGCGCCCAATCAGATTCGATAGGCAGGGGCGCAGGAGGTTCGGAGTCCGGCAGGGAGTCTGGCACCTCAGTGTCACGAGCTTTACAAGGCACAAGGTTAGTGTTTGGCTCCATCGCCGTGGAAATTGCAGCCCCCGAGGCGGTGTCCAGCCACTGGACCTCGATCTGCGTGATCGGCTCCGGACTAAGGGCCGGAGCGGATTCCTGTGCGGCCACCAAGGTACTGTCCGGCGGCAGAGCTAAATCATGCCCATCGTGGCAGCGCGGCACGCTCGGCTGTGGCTTGAGTCCGTCGAAGATCAAGTCCCCGCAGATGTCGGCCGTAAAGTTTAGGCTTCCGAACCTGACCTGATGGCCAGGGGCGTAGCTTTCGATCTGCTCCAGATGGCCAAGTGAATTGGCCCGGAGTGCGAAGCCGCCGAATACGAAGATCTGTCCAGGGAGAAAAGTCCCACCCTGGACAGCGTTGTTATTGATTGAAGAAGCCATCAAGCCTATCGGTGACGACACAGAGGAACTCTCAATGAAAGCACCAATGTCGGTGTCAAAACCGGCGGATCTCGGGTAGGGGGTCCCGAATTGTGCGTCTAGGCGGATGGTAACAGGAGACGAGGGACACGATGTTTTACCCAGGTTCGGGCCCTCTTGATAGAGGTAAAACCCTATGTCCTGCTTGATTAATATTGATGATATGGGTAGTACAAGAGTGGATCTACCACAAGATCAAGGAGGCTAAACCCTAGAAGCTAGCCTATGGTATGATTGTTGTAATGGATGTTGTCTCCTACGGACTAAAGCCCTCCGGTTTATATAGACACTGGAGAGGGCTAGGGTTACACAAAGTCGGTTACAATGGTAGGAGATCTACATATCTGTATTACCAAGCTTGCCTTCCACGCCAAGGAAAGTCCCATCCGGACACGGGACGAAGTCTTCAATCTTGTATCTTCATAGTCTTGGAGTCCGGCGGACGATGATAGTCCGGCTGTCCGGACACCCCCTAGTCCAGGACTCCCTCACTTGGTTTCAACTTAATGTGTGTCTCAACGCTTTGTGATTTGAACATGATTGTGCTATTCGGAAAATATCGTTGTCTTGTACTAATGGAATCTGACAAGTCTCTAGTCTTTGAAGGGTATCGGGAAAGATGATCTATACATGGTAGATTTCTCAGCAGGTCCACAGCTTGCCGTATGTCTTCTCGCAAAAGCTTCTGAATGCTCGCTCTGGCATCGGAGGCTGGAGCATGCTGGTATGAGGAACTTACACGCACTCGTCAAGAAGAAGCATCTCATAGGCATCGAAGGTGTCAAGTTCAAGAAGGATCATTTGTGTTGTGCCTGCGAAGCTGGAAAGATGACCAGGGCAAAGCACCCCTCGAAGACAATCATGATGACATCTCAACCCTTCGAGCTGCTACACATGGACTTATTTGAACCTACTCACTACTCAACCCTCACAACAACTGCTTGTCTCTATGGATTCGTCATTGTTGATGACTACTCAAGATACACATGGGTGCATATAATTCTGTACAAGACTGAAGTGCTAGATGTCTTCAGATGCTTCGCCAATCGAGCAATGAACAATTATGGTGTGAAGATCAAGCATATCAGAAGTGACAATGGCACTGAATTCGTGAACACCGGACTTGATCTTTATCTGGATACAAAGGGAATCACTCATGAGTTCTCTGCTCCATACACACCTCAGCAAAATGGCATCATTGAGCGCAAGAACAGAACCCTCATTGAGATGGCTCGAACAATGCTTGACGAATACAGGACACCAAGAAAGTTCTAGCATGAAGCTATTGATACAGCATGTCACATCATCAACTGTGTTTACATCCATAAGCTTATGAACAAAACATCCTATGAGCTCCTTACTGGCAAGAAGCCAAATGTTAGCTAATTCAGAGTATTTGGAGCTAGGTGCTGGATCAAGGATCCCCATCACAAGTCAGAATTTGCACCTAAAGCTCACGAAGGCTTCATGCTTGGCTACGCAAAGGACTCGCACTCCTACAGAGTCTTCAACCTCTATCTCTGCAAAATCGTCGAAACTGTGGACGTGCGATTTGATGAAACAAATGGTTCACAAAGAGAACTCCTGCCGAGTACACTAGACGAAGCTCCGCCCAGCGAATCTATCAAGCCGATGGGAACTGGTGAAATCATGCCTTCTGAAGCACAGCCTGAAGAGGAACTTATCATTTCTGCTCCGAACCAACCTGAAGACAATACTCAAACTGAAGACAATCCTCCCAATGATGACAATGACCAGCAAGAGCAAAGTGTTCGTCCAGTTCATCCTGGAGTTGCAAATGCAGTACAAATTGAGAAGATAATTGATAGCATCAATGCACCTGGTCCACTTACTCGCTCAAGAGCAACACAGTTAGCAAATTTCTGTGGGCACTTCTCATTTGTGTCAATATCAGAACTCAAGAAAGTTGCTGAAGCCTTTATGGAACCTGAATGGATATAAGCTATGCAAGAGGAACTTCAACAGTTCAAGCTGAACAATGTTTGGGAACTTGTCAAGCGTTCTGACCCTCGCAAGCATAACATTATTGGAACAAAATGGATATATCGAAACAAGAAAGATGAGCATGGTCAAATCGTCAGAAACAAAGCACGTCTTCTGGCTCAAGGATATACTCAAGTAGAAGGAATTGACGTCGATGAAACATTTGCTCGTGTGGCTAGGCTTGAAGCTATTCGCATACTGCTAGCCTACGCTAATCACCACAACATTCTGCTAAATCAAATGGATGTGAAGAGTGCATTTCTCAATGGCAAGATTGAAGAAGAAGTATATGTCGCTCAACCACCTGGCTTTGAAGATCCAAAACATCCTGATATGGTGTACAAGCTAAACAAAGCATCAGATGGTCTCAAACAAGCTCCTCGCTTGGTATGATACAATCAAAGACTTCCTGAAGAGCAAAGGCTTCAAACCTGGATCCCTCGATCCCACACTCTTCACGAAGACATATGATGGTGAACTGTTTGTGTGCCAAATATATGTGGATGACATTATCTTCGGCTGCACCAACCAGAAGTATAGTGATGAGTTTGGATACATGATGCAAGAGCAATATCAGATGTCCATGATGGGTGAGCTGAAATTCTTCCTTGGTCTTCAAATTCGTCAGCAAAGGAATGGCATCTTCATATCTCAAGAAAAATACCTCAAAGATTGTCTGAAGAAGTTTGGAATGGAAGATTGCAAAGGTTACACGACACCAATGCCAGCCAAACACCATCTTGGTCCCGACGACAATGATAAAGAGTTCGAACAAAAGGTATACTGCTCCATGATTGGTTCCTTACTTTATCTATGTGCATCTAGTCCATATATTATGCTTAGTGTTTGCATGTGTGCTCGATTCCAAGCGGCACCAAAGGAATCGCATCACTTAGCGGTGAAGCGAATTCTTCGATATTTGGCTTACACCCCAACACTCGGATTATGGTATCCAAAGGGCTCAAAATTTGATTTGGTTGGATTCTCGGATGCTTATTATGCTGGTGACAAGGTGGATCGCAAGTCTACACCAGGCACATGTCACTTTCTGGGTCGTTCCCTTGTCTGTTGGTCTTCAAAGAAGCAGAACTGTGTATCACTCTCAACTGCTGAATCTAAATACATTGCTGCTGGATCTTGTTGCGCTCAGCTTCTATGGATGAAGCAAACTCTCAAGGACTATGGCATCAATCTGAAACAAGTGCCTCTCTTCTGCGACAATGAAAGTGCCATCAAGATTGCCAACAATCTAGTCCAGCACTCGAAGACCAAGCACATTGAAATTCGTCATCACTTTCTCAGAGATCATGTCATGAAGAAAGATATTGCCATCATTCACGTCAACACCGAAGAGCAACTGGCAGATATCTTCACAAAGCCCTTGGATGAGAAAAGGTTTTGCAAGTTACGGTGTGAGCTAAATATCTTGGAATCCTCAAATGTCCTGTGATCAGGCACACATCTTAACACTTATGCATGTTGATGACTTAGATGTGCAACACACGAAGTAAAGTATATCTTCGATCAATGAAGACTTACATACTGAGTGTGAATACATTAACATGGAATTTGACTTCGGAGCGCCACGATAAGTGTGCGCCGTGTCTGGGTCTAATACTTCCTATACGGTGGGTAACGCCACCACCAAATTTCTCTGTTTGAAGTGTTTCACTCATGGCGTTATTTTTGCAATGACTTCGCATTTGGTTTCTCATCAATTTCAATTTACATTCATGACTTTCTTCACTATGATGATTTGATTGCTTTCGATATATATATATATATATATATATATATATATATATATATATATATATATATATATATATATATATATATAGACACACACACACACACACACTAGTGTTCTGTCCTCTACAGCATTCACTTATAGCTATGTCTGCCTAGTTGAATCTTTTGAACTAAGTGAATGTGATCGGACCCTTATCTTTCTATGCTTTCTATCTCAAACTCTATCTGTCCAAATCATATGCATTCTAGTGAAACTGTCGAATGTGTTCTCTGCGTCCTAGTCACCAGAAGAGATAGAGACAAACATTAAGTCTGTTTTAAATGACTCATCCTTATTTTCTAAATCCGGAGAAGCTGGAATAACCATCCGACATGCCTGGCGGGCGTGGGAATGTGGGACAACTCTGAGCATGTTGCATGCTGGCCACGTGCCCCTCAGATGTGAACCGCGAGGGGCACCTGCGTAATTGCGCTGTGCCGCACACTTCCTTATAAATGCATGTCCCCTGCGGTAAAGAAAACCTTCTTCCACCCCTCCACCTCGTCAAAACCCTAGCGCCACCGCTAGCTCTCGACGACGCCGACGATGAAGCGCTTAGCTGCCGTGACCTCTCCGACGCTGTCCACACGCCGGCCGCGGACATCGTCCTCTCCACCGTCGCCGTAGGTGTCCTCCGTCGCCAAGTTAGGGCATGGTGGATTGAACTGCTCAGTCTCCTGTTCATCCCATCTAGCAGTTCTTCGTGTGGTAAATATAACTCTATTTTTACCATCCTTTTGATCTTCAAAGATTCATCCTATTTACCAAAAGTTGTTTCTGCCTACACAACGTTAGATCTATTCTGTCTGCATCTCATACTGCCTAGTCTATTCACTTAAACTTCATATCTAGTTTGATTCCTCACTTGTACTTATTCAGGGATTCGTACAAATCTGGAACCAACTCTCAACATATAAGTGAATGTCTTCGCATCATGAGGTCAATGTCTTCAAACTGATTTATCTTCAAAATCTTTTGAGAATGCATATGACCTCTTCCCCTTTCCTCGCATCTCTAATGCTGTCACAGGTACATGTCCGTGGGAGAGTCCCTTGGTTCTCATAGTCTACATTCGTTTGCAAAATTCTTACAGCATCACATTAACTCTCCCGAAGCCAGTTCCTGTTTATCCAGCAAGCGAAAGTCCTTGAAGCCTTTCACTAGTGCAGAACCGGGCAATAGCACCGGTTTGTAAGGCCCTTTAGTGCCGGTTCCATAACCGGCACTAAAGTGTGGGCACTAAAGCCCCCCCCCATTTAGTACCGGTTTAGCACGAACCGGTGCTAAAGGGCAACCACGTGGCACGAGCCAGCTCCGGTGGCCTGGAGCCCTCTAGTACCGGTTGGTAAGACCAACCGGTACTATAAGGTTTGGGGGGTTTTTAGTTTTATGATTTCTTTTTAATTTAATTTTGTGTTTCCATTTTAATTCTTTTTCGTTTGCTAATATTTTACGATACTACACATTGTACACGTTATGCATATATATATATATATATATATATATATATATATATATATATAATTTTAGTAGAACCAATCATGCATATATATATCATCAATGTCTCACAAACCACCATATTAATTAATTCACACATACACACATGTATAGCTATATACAATTTCTCCTACATATGCATGTTGCCTTGAGCCAGTGGCATTAGTTTAATTGGTGCCTTGAACACGAAGACAATTTGAAGTGGTTTTCATGGGGCGGTAGCGGGTAATAGTATTCTCCTTCGGTTTATGACCTGGTCGAGCAAAAATCCCGCTTATTTCCTCTTGAAGTGCTTCTACGCTCCGCTTTCTAGGAGCTTCTCCGCACCTCTTTGAACTGTTAAGAAGGAGATCAATATGCATGTGTATTAGTTGTGTGACTAGATATCGATAATGGTGTAAAAGTTGTGAATAGTGTTCTGACAAGCGTACCCATTCCTGTCTTTGAGATCTGCTCCTTTCGGACGCCATCATGCGAATGTTCTCGCAAACGCAGAATGCACACAGATCAGTCCCCTAGGCCTGCTTCAGGGCCTTTACGAGAATGGAATTTGATCAGATAATAATTAATCAAGCATGATAATTAAAGAGATGGCAGCTAGCTAGCTAGATAGTACTACTTAATTACTTACCTTGGGTCGAAACCATTTAAGCTTTTTTTTCATTCGCCTTCCGTGACGCTGATGAACCTTGCCCAAGCCCTGCCCGCCGACAAAGAAAATGAATAAAGGGGTTATTAAATAGTTCATATCATGAAATGACGAACTGAATAGGCCGAGATATATAGTTAATAATGATTGAAATTACCTGTTGACTATCCCAAACAAGATGTTATAGTTAGTATTTGCTTTGAGTAGTGAGTCCAGTATTTCAACTGTTCCGGCGTCAACTTTAATGATACACAAGATCCAGTGAAATCTGCATACACACACGTTTGCATGTCTTAGTTAAGCGGGCATATGTAAACAAAAACATGTAGCTAGCTAGTAGGCAAAAACAGAGAATTTGTAGTACAAGACAGTGTGACTCACTGGAAGTTGCAAGGAAGTAGTATATCTTCATTGTATTTGAGGCACTTCAAGAACTCTAGCCTGTTGTCCTCTACGTTCTTTTGATGATATGGATTTATTAGCCATGTGTATTCATTAACGGTGTTTGGGTCAATGAACCCAATGCCAAAGCGTCCACCTTTTCTCATTTCATACATCTTCATCCTGCATAATACCACAGAAAAGGATCACTACAGCTAGCTTGAGACTTTAATTACAGAAAGAAATCACTTACAGACAATAGCAACTGACGATAGATTTGTCGAGTGCGTCTTGATTGTATAACTGAAACAGTTCGTAATACTCAACGACGAGCTTTCTCATGGAAGTAATGCTCCTCCTTGACATTCACCATGAGGGACAATCGATCTGAAATCTTGGTAATGTTCATGTACCATTGATGCAATTCATACATTCTCGTTGGGAGGTTCTTGACCTTGTCCAGCTCGACCAAAGGTTGGCCCCGGACATATTTCCGCTTTTATTTCATCCTCTCTAAGCACAGGCATGGACTCGATCTCGAGGAGTTGTCCAACATGGACGTTGAGAACTTCAGCCTGCATTATATGCTCCTCCGCTATTACCACATTGCCTACCTCGAACGTAAACTGTTTGCCCACAATAATATTGGGCAGCGTCTTCATCACGCCTTGTTGGCACAACAAGCGAGGGATCGATTATACCGCTGTTCTCCCAGGTGGGGAATGGTTTTCCGCATTTTTGACAGCTGCTTGTTGTTTGCTCGATCCCGAGCTCGCCTCCTTACGTAGACGTGCTCAATTTAACTTCCTGATGTGGCGCTCATAGTCTATGTCAACAGGCTTGGGAGCTGGTTTCCTCAGGCACTATTTCCCTTGGCGGCGGTGGTGGTTTCGGAGCAAAATGGGCTTCCACCTCAGCCTTCAATATGGCTGCGTTTTCCTCCTCGGACTTGTCATAAGCCCTCTGCAGAAGAGGCGTGAGGCTTGGACCATATTTATATCGCTTGCCTCCGCCTGTACTTCCTGTACTACCTCGACTGCATGCCACGCACCATAGCTGCGGGTTGTCTCTTCTGCGATTGCTTGGCGGCGGAGACGGCCGACGGGGCTGAGTTGGACGAGGAGGAGGGCCTGAAGTTGTGCCGGACTTGGAGGAGGAGGCCCGAGGTTGTGCGGACTTGGAGGAGGAGTGGACGTCTGACGCCGTGGCGGACTTGGAGGAGGAGGAGTGTCCTGACACTTTGCCGGACTTGGAGGAGGAGTGGCCCGACACTTTGCCGGACTTGGTGGACTTGCAGGAGCGGGAGTCTGCTTACTCGGTGGCGGACTTCGACGAGGAGTCGGCTGACGCGGTGTCGGTGGCCTTCGAAAGATGATGCAATCCTTTTTCCATAGGATGATACGATGTTTGGCCTCTCCGAGAAAGCGCTCATCGTCACCTCCAGGAATGTCAAGCTGTAGCTCCGAATATGGTGGGTCCACCACCTCATCAACCAAGACACGAGCATAGCCCGCTGGAATCGGGTTGCAATGGATATGTTCTTCATTTTGACGTGTAGCTCGCAGTTTGTGTTCTCCGTGATGTCATCCACGGGGTATCTACCCAGCATTGCGTCGTCCGGGGAGGAACGCACGCTGCTTCTCGGCATGGATGGGGCGGTGCTATCCAATGCTGGATCATCCGCTAGCTGCCGCATTGCCGAGACCCCTTTGCTGGGTAAGTGAGTCGATCTGCTCCTCGCTTCGCTGGAATTTGACTGCCAATTCCGCTTGACTTACTTCTAGGGCTTGAAGGCGTTCATAGTCCCGCTTCCTCTGCTCCTCCTCCATCTTCCTCTTCTTCTCCTCCGCAATCTTCTTTCTCGCACGGGTTCTGTAGTCGGTGTTCCAGTCTGAAAACCCCTCATACCACGGAATAGCGCCCTTGCCTCGTGTTCTTCCCGGGAGTTCAGGATTTCCCAGGGCACGCGTAAGCTCATCGTTCTCTCTATTGGGCTAGAACACCCCCGATCGTGCCTCTTCTATTGCAACAAGTATCGCATCGTCGGCTCCCTTCAGACTTGCCTTCGTCAAAACATTGCCTGTCTTCGGGTCCAACTCCCCCCATGTGCATACACTACTAGGGAAAAGCCTATACACAGAATCTTATCAGCAGCGCGTCTCAAAATAACTCGCTGCTGCTAACTAGCAGTAGCGCGGGCATCTGAAACTCGCTGCTGATACAAATATAGCAGTAGCGCGTCCACCAGAAGTCGCGCTGCTGCTATAACTCCTACGAGGCCGCCGCGAGGCTAGTTATTGTAGCAACGCGTTAACACGAGACGCGCTACTGCTACGTAGCATAGTAGCAGCGCATTTCCCAGACAAGCGCTACTGCTAAGTTTCCTACAAAAATTTAGTCCCACCTCGCTCCGTGAAGAGAGTTTATACCACCTTAAATATGTTACTTCTCACACTTTGACAAGCACTTGATCTTCATTGAACTCTATGTGTAGAATTTGTGGCTGCAATATGAGTCTTCACCTGTTCCTAAACCGGTGAGGACTCATATTGTCGAATGTGTACACAAAAAGATCGTTGATGATCAATGTGTATTTTGCATGTTGACATATAGCGAGTGGCGCTTTCTGAGAGAAAAGCGCTGCTGTTAGATAGCTTAGCAATGGCGTGTTTTGTGAAGAGCGCCATCGCTAATCCAACCATCTCCTGATCTCCTCCTTCGGATCCACTCACACACACAGCCACAAATTCTCTGCGCCACGCGCCCGGCCGTCGCCCTCTCCTCCAGCAGCGTCTGCGCCGCGCCGTCGCCGCTCCTCCGTCTGCGCCGAGCGCCGTCACCTCCTCCTCCTTGCTGGACTCGGTACCGGCCTCCTCCTCCGTCCTCCCTCTCCACTCGCCGCTGGCCGGCCCCTCCTCGCTCCGCCTTCCTCTCCTCCGTCCTCCCTCAACTGGCCGCGCCGGCCGGCCCCTCCGCGCTCCGCCTTAATCCTCCATCCTACTCTCTTCTCCCTCCTCGAGTCGCCCTCCTTCTCCCTCCTGCTCATATGGAACATTTTGATTTAGTTGATATAATTTAGTTGACTTAGTAGGCTAATTGATTTAGTTGCCTTAGAATATTTTGATTTAGTTGACTTAGTAGGTTAGTTGATTTAGTTGACTTAGAACATTTTGATTTAGTTGACTTAGTAGGTTAGTTGATTTAGTTGACTTAGAACATTTTGATTTAGTTGATTTAGTAGGCTAATTCATTTAGTTAATTTAGTTGACTTAGAACATTTTGATTTAGTTGATTTAGTAGGCTAGTTGATTTAGTTGCCTTAGAATATTTTGATTTAGTTGACTTAGTAGGTTAGTTGATTTAGTTGACTTAGAACATTTTGATTTAGTTGATTTAGTAGGCTAATTCATTTAGTTAATTTAGTTGACTTAGAACATTTTGATTTAGTTGATTTAGTAGGCTAGTTGATTTAGTTGCCTTAGAATATTTTGATTTAGTTGACTTAGTAGGTTAGTTGATTTAGTTGACTTAGAACATTTTGATTTAGTTGATTTAGTAGGCTAATTCATTTAGTTGACTTAGGAACATTTTGATTTAGTTGATTTAGTAATCCTTTGCTCATATTGCTTTAGGAAGAATGGCGCCACCACCACCACCACTATGTCAACTGTGCAAGTCAAGATGCGCCAGCAGCCTTGCAACTGGCAAGTTGTTCGGCATCTACTTCCGGCCGAGTTTTCATCATCTTGTAAGAAATTAGATGAAATGTAATAACTATTTTATTTTTAGTGTTGGCATTACTGCATTGTGTCATTTTGCTTAGTTTACACAGATCGTCCCATGCAATGTGAGGTTGAAGTTCAACAAGTCGACAGAGACACCTTGTGACATTTGAGGCTCTGGGGGCGTACACTATGGAGGTCGAGAAAGGACGCAATATGTCGCAGATTGGAGGAGATGGATGGGCCCGTTTAAATGTCGCTCGCATGCATCTTATTGGTGGTGAGTTGATCAGCTTCAACTTCCGAGCAGAAAGACCCAAGCTAGCTGTCATTTATCTCAACCTGGTGGAAGATGATGAAGATGACGAAGATGATGAAGATAATGAGGACCCACTCGATGAAGATGATGAGGACCCACTTCATGAAGCCATCGTAGCTCAAAGAACAAGGCTGAGTGAGGAGGAGGTGTCCAACCTGTGGGACATAATTTCGCCACGTGCTGACTTTGTCGGGGTGCCATTCGTGACCCGCTTGACAAATACCATGGTTGATCGACATGATATGGTATGTTATACTTACAAATGCAAATTAATAGTGTGAATTACTTAGTGTACAGTCCAATGATATGGTATATGTTGTGTGGAATCTAGTCGATGATATATATGTTTTAGTGTAGAGTTCGATCACATGCTTATTAATTGATATGTTTTTCTTATTCAGAAATTGGCAAAGAGCATATATGTGAGTTATGGTATCGAGCCTGATGAAGAAGGCTTAGCTGGACTACACCTTACTGCAAGGGGCTCCGTCACAACCTGTACTTACCGCGTGGACACGGACGGTCGCACACACTTCAGCTCGGTTGGGTGGAAGAAATTCCTCGATGGCAAGAATCTTTGTGTTGGACAGGCCATCCTAATTACTATCAGGAACACCAACCGCCCAGGCTTGAGGATGATGATTGTCTTCGATATCATCTAGAACTACATATGTGTGTGTGGCTATATCATCTAGAACTA
Organism: Aegilops speltoides; assembly: GCA_021437245.1. NCBI lineage: Eukaryota > Viridiplantae > Streptophyta > Magnoliopsida > Poales > Poaceae > Aegilops > Aegilops speltoides. The sequence goes on along the minus strand of CM038147.1, from coordinate 21,681,911 downwards.
CATATGATGATCGTCGTCGATATCATCTAGAACTACATATGATGATGGCCGTTGATATGACCATGTACTGCTTGAGGATGCATGTTTGGCTATGCATGAAATTGTTATCTTAGTACTCCCTTCGTTCCAAATTACTCGTCGTGGAACCACGACGAGTAATTTGGAACGAAGGGAGTACTACCGTACCTAGTAATGGTTTATGAATTTGATGAATTATGAATTTGATGAAAGATAGTACCTAGTTTCTAGCATGTGAAAGGAGAACTGAAAGGGAAAATGATGAAAGATATAGCAGTAGCGTGGGATGAAGAAATCGCTATAGCTAGTTAATAGTAGCGCGTTCCTAAAAAGCGCTACTGATATCGTTCAACAGTAGTAGCGCTGGTTGGGGCCGCGCTACTACTATGAGTAAGCTATAGCGCCTTATTAGTAGAGCGGCAACCCGCGCTGCTGCTAGCCTGAAAACCCGCGCTGCTGCTAGCCTTTTCCCTAGTAGTGATAGAACCAAGTCCTGCACCTGGGGGGGGGCAGCTCTTAGTAACCGGAGTGACACCTGCATCCTCCATCTCTTTCTCAGACTTATCCCACTTAGGCATTGCCACCACATAGCCACCTGGCCCCAGCTTATGGAACTTATCCTTTTTTTGGCATTCTTCTTGTTTATTCTCGACCGTTCCTTAGCTAATTCTGAATCCTTGAATTTCACGAAATCGTCCCAATGAGCACGTTGGTTTTCTAGTGTTCCCTCGAATAATGAAGTCTTCCTTCCTCCCTTGATGTACTTGTCCCATTTGTGATTCTTGTGGTTCTTGAATGCAACCGCCATCTTCCTAAGAGCAGCGTCCTTGACAATCTGCACATCTGCTTCTGTGAAATGATCTGGTAGGGTGAAATGTTCCATGAGAGCATCCCAAAGCAGATCTTTTTGATTCTTGTTGACAAAAGTAACATCTGGACGTGGCTTTGCTGGCTCTCTCCATTCTTGAAGTTTGATCGGGAGTTGGTCCTTCACAAGAACTCCGCAAAGACGAACGAACTTGTCCGCAATCTTCTTAGGCGCTAATGGTTCGCCATTAGGTCTGACTGCCTCGATATTGTACTTTACGCCCTCCTTCAACTTTTTGTTCGGGCCTCGTTTCGTCCTTTTGCCTGAAGATTTGCTCGATCCGGATGGCTGAAAGAACAAAGATCGATTCGTTAATATATCTTCAAGTCATTTAAAACATGTGATGATCACCAGATGCCTGCTTATATAAATATATATACCTCACCGGTCTTTGTTGTTTCAGGATCAACATGTTCTTCGTCATCGTCATAATCGTAGTTCATGACTTCATCAATTCGGTCGTCGCGATCGAATATCATATCACCCTCTCTGTTGTTGTTTAGAAATTCGGAGCCGTCATAATCTTCTTCATTCTGATCATCATCTAGCCCGCGTATCATATCGAACATGGTCTGTTCTCCCTCTCTATCGGTATTGTCTGCCATAGCTTTTATTTAACTAATCCAAAAGAAATATAAAACAATTTAGTATTCAAATTACATCGTCTCGAATAATAGATATAATCTCGAATACATCGTCTAGAATAATAGATATAATCTCGAATACATCGTCTCGAATAATATATAATATTGAATAGTACATCATTGGCTAGGTAGCTATTTAAAGATCGAATACTACAGAAGAATCTAGGACACTCGCGGTTCCTGCGGCGCGGGCGGTGGACACCCAAAGAGAAGGAACCCTCACAGGATCATAGCTGAAGTGAAATCCCCGAAGAAACTGCCAGGTATTGGAGAACCTGCCGCCCTCTAACGCAACCATGTAGCGATGGACGTGATCGTCCTCCTCCCTGACACGGCGACAGAGGGAGTCCTGGACTAGGGGGTGTCCGGACAACCGGACTATCATCATCCGTCGGACTCCACACTACTAGGAAAAGGCATGCTAGTGGCGCACCGAATTTGCCTTCTAATGGCACACTACTGGTGCGCCACTGGCATCACGCCATTAGAATTAGATTCTAATGGCGCGCTACTGGTGCGCCATTAGTATCTGGTGTTCTAATGGCGCACCACGAGCGCCATTAGTATAGCCTGCGATGCGCCATTAGAATGCCTCCCGGGGCCATACGTACAAATGTGCTTTGGCATTCTAATGGCGCACCAGCAGCTAATCGCCATTAGTGTGATGATCACAAAGGCGCCATTAGTGTCTTGTGTGGTGCGCCATTAGTATGAATATTAGGTTTTATTTTTTGCTTTTCTGATTTTTGCACAGGTTACAAAATATATTATTGCATAGAATATAGACAGCAGCACACAGCAACATCAGATTCATCAAATACAATAGAAGATTAGTCTCCTAATACAATTCATCATATTAGTCTCCGGATTCAAAGGACCGGACAAAGATAAAACATTACAAGTCTCAAGACCGCGAGTATCGAGTTTGCCTTCACATTACAAGTCGATATCGATCATCTAAACTACCATCGATAGAAGAGAGTGTGGTCATCACGATGAGCATCATCGCGATCAAACTGGTCTTCATCCGGTTCCTCCAACGCCCCCTCCTCTCCCGCTAGATAGCGGGCGATCTAGATTCGCCTCCGCCCTAGTGGTGTACCTTTGTAACTCATACCGCTGAAGCGGTGAACCTGTCTCCGACACTCCTCCCGTCATCGAGACTCGGAACCTTACCCTTGTACACGACATACGACGGCATCTCTATGCACAAGCCAAACAACAGACAATACATAAGCAATGTGTAAGTATGCAACAAAAGGATCGGAAGAGAAAAGCAAGACATTAATAGCACGATTCATGGTCCTACTAATAAATAGCATCGATTACATCTAAGTTGAACAACCGTCCAAACCAAAGAGACATGCAAATTCATTAAAGTTTAATTACAACATGAGCCAATCAATGTTTCAGAACTACACATCACTACTTTCGACTCAACTCGTCGGACAGGAGCGTGGGTGAAGCCGCCGTCTGTCGTGATGGTCATGAAATCACGGTCGTTGTCACCCTGCATTTGTAGCGTTACATCTATCTCACTGTTGGACGGTTCATATCTGAGGAAGAACTGCCCCGCGGTATGAAGGACATCTTGATGGATGATGTCCGCAAACTCCGACTGGATGCGAAAGAATTCTTGTCTGAGGTCCGCGTCCTGGACTGCCGACAAGCTCGCGGCCCAATCTTTGAGATTATCTGGTAGAAGAAGGTGATGATGGTCCCCTACGATCGCCCGCATGTGATGTAGGGCGTAGTAGGCATCCTTCTGACCGCCAGGCGGCTGCTTGACGCAGCAGAACTTCGTATTATGTGAGAAGATGTGCTTGCCGTACTTACGAACTGGACTGGTGAAGGTGCCTCCAGATTGGGCGTAGCCGGGGAGAACATCATCAAGAACTTTCTTCACATTTGTGTAGTCTATCAAGGAGTTACGGTTCGGGTAAATACGTGGCCATGGAATATTTCGGGCTTAAGAGGATGAGTGTGCAATGTGTGTCACTTTGCGTAACACGGAATGTTAGAAAAAAAAGAACGATCAAAATCTAAGAAATCATATGTTACGGGGCGGTTAAGGGATGAATTACTCGGGAAAGTAAGGCACAAGGAAGTTATCCTTATCTGCGTTTGCCAGAATGATGCCTTCGAGGTGTGAACTCGCAACTTGGCGGTCCCCAGCGCTGCTCAAGTGCTTGGCACGCATGTAGAAGGGGTCGACTATCACGATGTCCGGGGTATTGTCTCTAATGATCCGCATCTGCATGCTCAGCGAAAACAGCCAAACGAAGGTGTAGTGCAACGGATGAAGGTTAAACATAGCAAAGATGTCATCAAACCGCAGGACGATCATACCCCCGATGTCGCCATCCACAAAGCGCTTGCTCTCTGGCAACTTGGCCACGAAAACCGGGTATGCCACATCCTTCTCTCTGAGACGCCGCTTCTCCAAAATCAAAACACTGTCGTGCAGACTCCGCATAGCACCGGTTGCAGCATTCAGCATATTTGGCGGTAGCATCGCCCTACCCGCCACATGCACCCTCCTCGAGATATCCTTAGGTGAAGGTGGCCCGTCCTGAGCACGGATCGAACTCGGTGCCGGCTAGCTCGCACCGGCGCCCTTGTTAGTCTTTCGTTTCCGGCCCTTCTTCTTGATCTCCTGTAATGGGACCGAGTTCTGCTCACAGAACGCCTTCTTCAGCGTGTTGGGGCTGATAATATTTCGCGCCTCGGCTATCTGAGGCTCGGTGAAGGCGGGAGCTGGAGGCGTGTCCTGAGAACTGAACGCCAGACGATGCTTGTTGCAATTGGATTTCTCCGCCGTACCAGCTAGATCGCGGTGGTCTTGGTTGGGTTCTTGAGAAAGAGGCCCGCAGAACTCGTCAGCGTACCCATGTTCGGCAAAGTACTTGTCAACTTTGGTAAATGTACCGTCATCGTTGTCGTCGCCGTCCGGATCCTGTGCCATAGGGCTATCCGAATCCTGTGCCATAGGGATGTCCGGCAGGTCTGGTAGCGTTGCGGCGTTCTTACCATGGCTTGGCGCCGCACGATCGGGCGGTCTTGTGCGTGGTGGTGTCCCCGCCCCAAACGAATCGGCTCTTCGCCATAGCAGGGGCGATTCTGCGCAGTGCCGAGGGTCATCTCATCTTCTTCGTCGGCCCCAGCGGGTCGAATCGGAGGTAACAGCTCGTCGCAGCCTGGCAGCACCAACCACTTCAACCCTATACATTGTGGTTGGCATCGGATTACCGTGGAACATGGGGTTGCCCGGTTGAACGATTTTGCCCTTGGCGACATCGACCAACTCGGCGCCCACGAAGTGCAGAAGAGTGCAAGGAACGTCGGCGGTGCCCTGCGAAAACATGTATAGGGCGTCGAGGATGCCCGACCAAAGGCAAGGAGATGAAGTCATCGGCCGAGAGGCTTAGTTACCGTGATGCCGTCGAGCTCGGCTAATGTCGAGGCACCGCCAACGGCGGGCGGTAATCGACGGAGGGGGCGCTTCTTTGGCGAGGTGCCGGTCGGCGACACCCGGTGCATTAAGCTCAATGCCGTGCGGTGCCGGAGACACGAATACCGCCTCGCCGGAGACACCAATGGCGCCGCCGCGGAGACACCAATGGCGCCGCCGCGGAGACACCAATGGCGCCGCCGCGGAGACACCAATGGCGCCGCCGCGGAGACACCAATGGTGCCGCCGCCACCAGGCGAAGTTCTTGGCCGTGAAGCCGGGAACCGGGAGGCCCTTTGGCCGCCCGCAATCCACGTCGTCAGCCCATGAATCAACGTAGGCACCATGGCGTTGAGCCTTGTTCCAAGTTGTTGTTGCACTTGCTCATGGACAAGCTCCAGAATCCGCGCCACTTGTGCCTTGAGTTCTTCAACCTCGCGCGTCTGGCTTTCCGAGCTGGTCTTTTTCTCCTTCCGCACACCAGCGTATAGTATGACCCCATTTTGTGGACAAGCCTTTGCCGCCACACGACCAGCCGACGTCGGCTTATCGAGCTTATCCTTCTTTTCATTATGTTCAACGCCCTATTTAAAGGGGTGTCGAAAGGGGAGCTCTTAGGCGACCCAGCCATCGCTTTCATTGTCTGCGAAAGGAACATGAACCATTTAGAAATATTGGGGATTAATTAGAGTGCAACCATATGGAGCTAATTACGCGGGGTGTATTCCTTACGGAACAAGCTCAAGCGCCCTGGTCTTGGATCCGTGGTAAGCTCCTTTGTTATCGGGTCCTCCTTGTACCGGCCCCGACATAGTTCCCGGTCCGCTTGTCACCGCTGTATTTCTCGGCGGGCGGTAGGCCTTGCTCGGCACGCTCCGCGTCCTCCTTGTCCCATATAGGCTCCGCCACTCTATAACCGCCGGGACGAGTTTGTGTTCCCTAAGTTCAACTCCCGCATTTCTTTCCCCCACTGACTTGATTCGGAGGTTGCGGGGCTCTGGCACTTGATCTTGAACTCCTTGTACTCATCTTCGCTCATCATATGATATTTCGCCTTGATCTTGTCATAATTATCACCTTTATCAATCATTCTCTTCACCGCGCTTCTCCAAGTAGACAGGGTCGTGCTCATCTTCGTGAGGGCGGCATTGTTCACTTTATTCCCTGAGAGGCGTGTGTTTTCAAATTCGGCAGGAACTTGTATCGCTCGTGCAGCTTCGTGAAGAGGAGGCTGCGCAAATTCCCTCGGTCCTTATGCCTAAGGTTCTCGGTGTTGATCGAGGCGGTGTTCGGAGAATGCACCCGAGCTGAACCGAGTACCCTTGACTATATGTTTGGGCTCCGTTGGATTCCGTCGAGTCCACTCGAGTAATTCCTCCTTGACGGTGCGGGCGCATTGAGCGCCAGATCCTTCCTTTGCTTCTTCGGTTGGCTGCCATCTGTGTGTGCGCCGCCACCATCTGTGTGTGCGCCGCCATCATCAGTGGTGGCATCCTCGGCGGCACCATCAGTGGTGTCATCCCCGACGCCCTAAGCTGTCAGGACCCCGACTCAATGCCACATCGATCTAGCATGCAACACCTCATATCTCTTTGCGGCCTCACGCACGGTATTCCCACGGGTGTCGTCTTACCTTTGCCCGGGACCGTTTGCGCCTTTTGGCACACGTATATGATAGTGTCGCTAGCATCCATATGATAAGGAGCCCGGCTGACATGGCTAGTCGTAAACCCAAAGTGGCACAAACTTACGAGGACAGGCATCCATGACCCAAAGATCGAACGTGTCGGTCATCGGCGAGTGAATCCAGGCTGTAGCACTGGGCTAACAGACTCCGGTGAACCGGGCTGTAGCGGCTAACAGGACTCGGTATTCATCGCGTGACATTTCCCGAAGGGACGTACACAGAACGAAGAAGGACACATGCCGCCAGCCTAAGTGTTCCGGAGCAGTAGCAAGCTACCAGGCTCGGTGGAAACACTAGGAGACATTTCCGTAAGAGAGGCTACTAAAGATAAACAACTAGATAGTCGATCCCACACATAGCAATACACATTACACGTCGCATAACATGCAAGTATGTGCTGTACAACACGGCATCACAAAGATAACTCAACAACTCATATAGATAAGGCCCAAAGAGCCATCATTGCATTTATTGCAAACAGGGGTCACAAGACCCATCATACAGAGCATACAAGCAACAAGCGGAAGCATTACATGTCTGGGTACAGACATCTACAAATGAAAAAGGCTGAAGAGCCTGACTATCTACAACATCCGATCAAGATCGTAGCTGAGGTACAAGCTACTCGTCGAAGTCCACGAGAACACTAGTAAGACCGAAGTCTCCGCTGCAAAAACATAAATAAAGCACCATGATTACAAAGGTACTCAGCAAGACTTACATCAGATCCTATCATACATGCAATTGTATCAAGAGGGTAATGTGGGGTTTAGTTGCAGCAAGCCAGCTTTGACTCTGTGGCTATCCTGTTCTACGACTACCAGAACTTCTTTGAGGTGATATAGGCACACAGAGTCCACTAATCACAACACAATACACTACTATGGATTCATCCCGCCTCTCTCTGAAGGCCATCCATAGTACTCACACTTTTCTTGAGCATTTTATAGTATCCACTTCAAGTTGTCTATGTACCATGTAAGCATCCAAGAAGTCCATATCCATGGACCCGGCTATTTGAATAGATCATGTTAACCTGCAGGGTGTACTTCTTCACACACGCTCTCACCACTTACCACCATGTACACGTGTATCTCGGCAACCTTCAAGCGGAAGCTTTGGCGAGGAGTCGGCCACGACCGACTAACCAGACAAGACTCTAGCCCAGGTTTATCGCCTATTCGGTTTCATCCGCAAGGAGATCCGGCGGGTGTCGCTCACGGCCCCAAACGATGTGTGCAGGTTCCCGAGCCCACCATCCGGGTGCCACTCGGTACACCAGGCCACGTGTGCCTAATCTGTCCCAAGCCCACCTGCGGGTGCCACTTGGTAGAAAAATAGCACTACCTACAAACACCGAAACTAGTTGCGACTCACGGGCAGAGACCAAGTTGGTTAATAAGTCGAGAGGGTCGAGTTACGAAACCCAATGTGTGGTAGTATCGAGTCATTGGACAACATACATAGAACTCAAGATTAAGGACGGTTCGAGTGAGACAACCCACCATGTACTCCTACATGGCCTCTCACCGCTACCTTTACCAAATCGTGTTCACACGTTCACTCTCAGCATCAGAATATAGAGCGTTGTACTCCAATTCATTCCCGATGAATCAGACCTGACACAACTCTAAGCAATAGCAGGCATAGCATGGTAGGAACACAACATGGCTCAATCAACTCCTACACATGCTAGTGGGTTTTAACTATTTACTGTGGCAATGACAGGTCATGCAGAGGAAAGGGTTCAACTACCGCAGCACAAAGTAGCAGATGAATCGTTGTTGTCCTAATGCATTAACTGAGAGCAGGAGCGAGAGAGTAGGATTTTATCGGAATGAACAAGGGGTTTGCTTGCTGGTAGATCAACAAGGAAGGCAATCGCTTCATAGACAGTACTGAACGGTCTCCTGAGCAGGACCTATCGAGAAGGAACGGTGCCAACAATCAATACACAAGCATATGCAACAATATGATGCATGAACATGGCATGAAGATGTGATGCTGTTTGAGCTAATGCAACTAGTATTCATTTGGTTTGAAGTCCATTTGAACCCTAAGCTCAAATGCAATTCTAATTTAAATCTCTTAATATGCCATAATGTGTTTCCTCATATTCAGCATGTATAAGTTGGTTTGTCATGCATGAAACTAGTACAGATGGAAAGATTGCATTTTTCTGATAATTTTTCATATATAAATTATTTCAATCTGAGCTACGGTTGAATTTCTATGAATTTTTGAAGTTTAAATCATTTTCTGGAATTTCCTGATTTATTTTAATTCCAGAAAATAGTTAATTGCGTCAGCATGACGTCATCAGTCAACCTGGGTCAAACCTGACGTGTGGGGCCACACGTCAGTGACACAGTTAGTTAACAGAGTTAATTAGCTACTAAACTAATCCTAAACTAAAATTAGCAGGGGCCCGGCCCCACTTGTCAGCGACCCAGGGGAGGTCAAACCCCTGGTCAGCGGGGTCAAACCCGCCGGCGACTCGACGCCGGCGAGGCCAGACGCGGCGGAGGGCCTCGGAATCACGTCTCCGGCGACCAAAAGGGCCGCGGAGACCATCTCCGAGGAGCTGGTGCTCGTCCGCATCCAGCGGAGGCGACGGGAGGGCTGGGGTGGCCGGAGCTCGCCGGAGCAAAGCTCGGGGCGGCGGCCGGAGCTCGGGCTCGAGCGGGCACGCGGCTACAGCGTGCAGGGAGGCCACCCGAGGGGCTCTGCGGCACCCTCGTGGCACCAGGAGCATGGTGTCGTGCTCGGCTGCGGGCTGCGGTGGCCAGGGCGACGGCGGCGACATGAACGGCAGCGGAAAGCTTCGGCCGTGGTGGGGAGAAGGGCTACGGCAGGCGTACGGCTAAACGGAGAGGGGGAAATGGTGGCGGAGCTCACCGCGGTTGCAGCGGGCGTCGAAGCGGGCTCGGGGAAGCGCTGCAGACGGCGGAGCGACGAAGACGATCTCCGGCGGCCGGAGGTGAAGAAGGCGTCGATGGCGGCTCTCCAGGCCGTCCGGCGCCGTGCGTCTCGGCGAGGAGGCGTAGCCCACAGCGGCGGAGCGCGTGGACACGACGGAGGGACGAGGGGGAGGCAGGGCAGTAACGGCGAACGGCGGCGACGGCAGCGGCCGGGCGCGGGAGAGGGAGAGGTCCAGGAAGAGGAGGAATGAGAGAGAGAGAGAGGTGCGGGCGCGTCGCGGCGTCGTCCGGGCGTCCCAGAGCGACGAGGGGAGGACAGCAGCAGGAGGGAGGTGGCGTGGCGCTGGCGCGGTGCGCGCGCTGCGCGAACGCTGCCCGTGTCCTCCTGGCGAGAGGACAGGGACGACTGGCGCCGGCCAGCTGGCTGGGCCGGCCTGCTGGGCCGCTGGGCTTCCAGGGAGGTAAGTGCCAGGTAAGGTATTTCCCTTTTTATTTCTGTTTTCTGATTCTTCTGACATTTGTTTGATTTAAATAAAATGCTAAACCATTTTATTTTCTTATGCCCATTTTTGCAGGAGCTAACTATATTATTCCAGAGCTCCTCATCAGGTGGCATAATTTTTGGACAACATTTTATATATATAATAATATATATCTAAAGTAAATAACTATTGCATTAATTCCAAATGCCCAAAATAAATATTTATGAGCTCCTAAAAATATTGGTTGATTTTTATCTCTGCCCAATATTTTCAGAGAGGGACATGAACATTTTCTTGGACCTTTTTGGAGCAATTTTTATTTGGGTCATTTCAAAATAGATTCTGAGGGTTTTACAAATCCCCATTTCAAATTAAAATGGAATTTAAACATGATGCACAAATGACTAGCTAGTCTAGGTCATACCAGAACTAGGGATGTGACAACTCGCCCCCACTTGAAAAAATCTCGTCCCGAGATTCTGGGGTCGATGGAAAGAAAGCGGGGTACTCCAGTCGAAGACGATCTTCTCGCTCCCAAGTAGCTTCTCTCTCGGAATGATGAGACCACTGAACCTTGAGAAACATGATGTTATGACGTCGAGTGACACGCTCTGCTTGATCGAGAATGCGAACCGGGTACTCTCGGTATGTGAGGTTATCTTGGAGATCAAGCGTTTCGTGGTCCACTCCACGGATAGGATCCGAGAAGCAACGCCTGAGTTGAGAGACGTGGAAGACATCATGAACTCGAGAAAGATGTGGGGGTAGTTCCAACTGGTAGGCAACCTCTCCTCGTTTAGCAAGAATGCGAAAAGGACCAATGTAACGAGGAGCCAACTTGCCCTTGATACCGAATCGATGGGTACCCTTCAAAGGAGTAACCCGAAGGTAAGCTTTGTCGCCAACTTCATAAGTCATATCCTTATGATGACGATCATACTGGCTCTTTTGGCGAGACTGGGCTGTTTTCAAATTCTCACGAATGATGCGAACTTGCTCTTCTGCCTCCTGGATCATGTCCAGTCCAAAGAATTGTCTTTCACCGGTTTCTGACCAGTTCAAAGGTGTTCGACATCTTCGTCCATAGAGAATCTCAAAAGGAGCTTTCTTGAGACTGGATTGATAGCTATTGTTATAAGCAAACTCGGCGAAAGGAAGACATTTCTCCCAATCCATACCGAATGAGATAACGCAAGCTCTAAGCATGTCTTCGAGAATTTGGTTGACCCTTTCCACCTGACCACTCGACTGAGGGTGGAAAGCGGTACTGAAGGAAAGATGGGTTCCCATGGCAGTTTGGAAACTCTCCCAGAAGTGAGAAGTGAAAAGACTGCCACGGTCTGAATTGATCTCTAGTGGAACACCATGAAGTGATACTATTCGAGAAATATATAAGTCAGCGAGCTGACTAGCAGTGATACTCTCTCGAACAGGTAGGAAGTGAGCCACTTTGGAAAGACGATCAATGACTACGAAGATAGCATTATTCCCTCTCTTGGTCCTGGGAAAGCCGGTGATGAAGTCCATACCAACTTTATCCCATTTCCATTCAGGAATAGCTAAAGGCTGAAGGGTGCCAAGAGGTCTTTGATGCTCTGCTTTAACGCGACGACAAACGCCACAATTAGCAAAGTCAGCGATTTCTCTCTTCATCCTAGTCCACCAGAACCTCTGGCGTAGGTCCTGATACATCTTAGTACTACCGGGATGAATCGTGAGAGGGGATTCATGCGCCTCCTTAAGAATCAGTTGTCGAAGTTGCTGCTTCTTGGGAACCACCAAACGGTTCTCGAAGAAAACAACGCCTCGATCATCTATAGAGAAACTACCAGCAATACCCTTGGCAATGTTTCTCTTGATCCGGGTAATCCCCGTATCATGCTTCTGGGCTTCTATGATATGATCTACAAGAGTAGGTTTCGCCACCAAGGTAGAAAGGAATCCGTGAGGAGCAATGTGAAGGTTAAGCTTATGGAATTCCTCATGGAGAAGTGGTTGACCCTGCTGCAACATGAGATTGTTGCAATAGGATTTACGGCTTAGAGCATCAGCCATGACATTAGCTTTGCCTGGAGTGTAGGTAATCCCTAAGTCGTAATCTGAGATCAATTCCAACCAACGTCTTTGCCTAAGATTCAGATCTGGTTGTGTGAAGATATACTTGAGACTCTGGTGATCGGTGTAGATCTCGCAACGTTTACCAAGGAGGTAATGTCGCCAGGTCTTGAGTGCATAGACTACGGCTGCAAGCTCTAGATCATGTGTAGGATAATTCTCCTCATGTGGATGCAACTGTCGAGATGCATAGGCAATCACATGACGATCCTGCATAAGAATGCAACCTAGTCCCTGTCGTGAGGCGTCGCAGTAGATAACAAAGTCTTTAGTGAAATCCGGTGGAACAAGTATGGGAGCAGAAGTCAGGCGTCTTTTCAGTTCCTAGAAACTGTACTCACACTGTGGGGACCACTCAAACTTTTTATCTTTCTTGAGAAGTTCCGTGAGGGGTTTAGCTACTTTGGAGAAGTTTTCAACAAAGCGGAGACAATAGCTGGCTAGACCAAGGAAACTCCTAACTTGTCTAACGGTTTCAGGTGGAGTCCAATCAAGAACGGCCTTAACTCTCTCGGGATTGACAGCAATGCCCTTACCAGAGATTACGTGGCCTAGGTAGGTCACTTCTGGCAACCAAAATTCACACTTGGAGAACTTGGCATAAAGGCGGTGCTCTCTGAGTTTTTCTAACACAAGTCTAAGATGTTCGGCATGCTCTTGTTCGCTCTTCGAGTAAATAAGAATGTCATCGAGGTAAACCACGACGAACTTATCTAAGTACTCCATGAAGATCGAGTTCATCAAGCGGGAGAATGTAGCTGGAGCGTTGGTTAGACCGAAGGACATGACAGTGTACTCGTACTGACCATAGCGAGTGACAAAGGCTGTCTTGGGAATGTCCCCGTTTCTGATCTTGATTTGGTGGTAGCCTAACCTCAAATCCATCTTAGAGAAGACTGAGGATCCAGCGAGCTGATCATACAGGTCGTTGATCCTGGGGAGCGGATATTTGTTCTTTATCGTGACTGAATTAACGGGACGATAATCTACAACCATCCGGTCCGTACCATCCTTCTTCTTGACGAAGAGAACGGGGCAAGCCCAAGGAGATGAACTAGGACGGATGAAACCCTTTTGCAAGGACTCATCAAGTTGTTTCTTAAGCTCGGCTAGTTCTAAGGGTGCCATTTTGTAAGGTCTCCTAGAAATTGGAGCAGTTCCTGGAATAAGATCTATGACGAACTCTACATCTCTGTCAGGTGGAACACCTGGCAGTTCCTCTGGAAAGACATCCGGAAAGTCACGGACTACCGGGATATCTTCAAGGTCTGGAAGAGGGCTGGCATTAAGAGAATAGAGTTGACGCTTTGCAACTCTGGTGGAGACAGTGACTATCTTGCCAGATGGGTGTGTAAGCTGAACAGATCTGGTGTAACAATCAATCTTGGCATGATGAGCTGTCATCCAGTCCATACCCAAAATGATGTTAATTTCTGAGGACTTGAGGGCTACAAGTGATGCGAGGAATACAAGTCTATCAACAAGGATTTCATTACCATAACTGATTCTGGTAGTTTGCCATCTAGACCCTGGGGTTTGAATTTCAAGTGGTGTTGGCATATCACAAAATGACATGTCGTGTAAACGAGCATAGCCTTCAGAAATGAAGGAGTGAGAAGCTCCAGTATCGAACAGGACCGATGCTGGGTGACAATTGACAAGGAGTGTACCAAGAACGACATCTGGATCATCATGAGCGTCTTTAGCTGAGACGTGATGCACACATCCACGCTCAGTGGGAGCTGACTTGACACTGATCATCTTGCGTGATGGCTTACCACGACCAACAGACTTCTCAGGCAGGGGTGGAGCATGACTAGTCTGAGAGCAGTCGCGCGCATAGTGACCTGGCTTCCCGCATGTGCAGCAAGTCCACGGTTGGATGTGGTCCCAAGACCGACAAGCGGTCTACCAAGAGGCCTGGTGGAACATACGATCGAGCTGGGGAGGCACCACATGAGATGGCCTTGGTGAATATCCGGAGGAAGAGCGGAGTTCGAACCCAAATCCGCTTCGAGAACTGAGTCGGAAGAAGATCCCAAATCACGGGTGTGCTTACGAGACTCCTCGTAAGTGAGCTGAGCTGTCTCTGCATTAATTGCCTTGTTCACAAGAGCTTGGAATGTATCACAATGATGTAGGTGGAGATCACGACGCAACTTGGGTTTGAGACCCTTCCGGAACCTAGCCTGCTTCTTGGCGTCCGTGGACACCTCTTCTGTAGCATAACGGGCAAGGTTTTCAAACTCTCTGCTCTAAGCATCAACAGCCATCTTACTCTGGGTGAAACTACAGAACTCTTCTCTCTTGCGATCGATGAGGGCCTGGGGAATGTGATGCTCGCGAAAAGCCTCATTGAAATCCCTCCAGGTTGGAATCTGGCCAGCTGGAAGCATAGCCTCATAGTTCTGCCACCAAAGACTAGCAGGACCTTCCAGATGGTATGTGGCATAGGTGACCTTGTCATCTTCAGCTATGTTCGCAGAACGGAGCTTGTGTGTGATACTACGGAGCCAGTCATCTGCATCGAGTGGCTCAATAGAATGATGAAAGGTGGGTGGGTGCAAGCGGATGAAGTCATGAATGGTCATAGATCCTTTGAGCTGATGTGCGGTGTTCTCTTCGATACGTGCCAACAAGCGGTTAGACTCACGCTTGTTTCGCTCCATCTCTAACATGAACTCTGCCAACGAAGGCTGGTCGGGAGGATCCTCATCCCTACCATCTCCGTGGTTCTGACTACGAGCAACAGAACTTCGCTTAGGTGATGACATCCTGAGAAACGAAACCAAGGACGGAATCAGCATCAACTATAGGCTATAGAATGTAGGACAAGGAAATTACTATCTCTCGAACTCCTAGGCAATTCCGGCAGCATAACGGCAGTAAAATGCTCAGAATGAGACATCCTGCTAAAATGGGGTAGTAACATACTCAACATCATCACTGAAGGTTCTGAGATCATACTAAACAAACTACACCGGAAGTACTCGAAAACTGGAATATGACTCTGATCAACCAATCCTAAGGGACTACGGAGTAGTAACACGTGATCCTAATAGACGGAAGAGGAGCCTAGTTCCTTAACCCCGTAGGAAAGATATGATGACTCAGATCAGAAGGCCATGAGATATAAGGAGTAAAAAGAGCCTTACGTTCCCTCCCACAATCAATTCCCTTACATAACTAAAGAATTTCTAGACTCAACTTCACCAGTTTGGCTTGGTAATCCTACAGCAACAAAGCTCGATACCAAAGCTGTCAGACCCGACTCAATGCCACATCGATCTAGCATGTAACACCTCATATCACTTTGCGGCCTCACGCACGGTATTCCCACGGTGTCGTCTTACCTTTGCCGGGACCGCTTATGCCTTTTGGCACACGATATGATAGTGTCGCTAGCATCCATATGATAAGGAGCCCGGCTGACATGGCTAGTCGTAAACCCAAAGTGGCACAAACTTACAGGACAGCATCCATGACCCAAAGATCGAACGTGTCGGTCATCAGCGAGTGAATCCAGTGCTGTAGCACTGGGCTAACAGACTCGTGAACCGGGCTGTAGCGGCTAACAGACTCGGTATTCATCGCGTGACATTTCCCGAAGGACGTATACAGAACGAAGAAGGACACATGCCGGCCAGCCTAAGTGTTCCGGAGCAGTAGCAAGCTACCAGGGCTCGGTGGAAACACTAGGAGACATTTCCCGGTAAGAGAGGCTACTAAAGATAAACAACTAGATAGTCAGATCCCACACATAGCAATACACATTACACGTACGCATAACATGCAAGTATGTGCTGTACAACACGGCATCACAGCATAACTCAACAACTCATATAGGTAAGGCCCAAAGAGCCATCATAGCATTTATTGCAAACAGGGGTCACAAGACCCATCATACAGAGCATACAAGCAACAAGCGGAAGCATTACATGTCTGGGTACAGACATCTACAAATGAAAAAGGCTCAAGAGCCTGACTATCTACAACATCCGATCAAGATCGTAGCTGAGGTACAAGCTACTCGTCGAAGTCCACGAGAACACTAGTAAGACCGAAGTCTCCGCTGCAAAAACATAAATAAAGCACCATGAGTACAAAGGTACTCAAGAAGACTTACATCGATCCTATCATACATGCAATTGTATCAAGAGGGTAATGTGGGGTTTAGTTGCAGCAAGCCAGCTTTGACTCTGTGGCTATCCTGTTCTCGACTACTGAACTTCTTTGAGGTGATATAGGCACACGAGTCCACTAATCACCACACAATACACTACTATGGATTCATCCCCGTCTCTCTACGAGAAGGCCATCCATAGTACTCACACTTTTCTTGAGCATTTTATAGTATCCACTTCAGGTTGTCTATGTACCATGTAAGCATCCAAGAAGTCCATATCCGCGGACCCGGCTATTTGAATAGATCATGTTAACCCTGCAGGGGTGTACTTCTTCACACACGCTCTCACCACTTACCACCATGTACACGTCGTGTATCTCGGCAACCTTCAAGCGGAAGCCTGGCGAGGAACTCAGTGCTTAAGGACGGTTCCAGTGAGACAACCCACCATGTACTCCTACATGGCCTCTCACCGCTACCTTTACCAAATCGTGTTCACACGTTCACTCTCAGCATCAGAATATAGAGCGTTGTACTCCAATTCATTCCCGATGAATCAGACCTGACACAACTCTAAGCAATAGCAGGCATAGCATGGTAGGAACACAACATGGCTCAATCAACTCCTACACATGCTAGTGGGTTTTAACTATTTATCGTGGCAATGACAGTCATGCAGAGGAAAGGGTTCAACTACCAAAGACAAAGTAGCGATGAATCGTTGTTGTCCTAATGCATTAACGAGAGCAGGAGCGAGAGAGTAGGATTTTATCGGAATGAACAAGGGGGTTTGCTTGCCTGGTAGATCAACAAGGAAGGCACTGCTTCATAGACAGGTACTCTGGAACGGTCTCCGGAGCAGGACCTATCGAGAAGGAACGGTGCCAACAATCAATACACAAGCATATGCAACAATATGATGCATGAACATGGCATGAAGATGTGATGCTGTTTGAGCTAATGCAACTAGTATTCATTTGGTTTGAAGTCCATTTGAACCCTAAGCTCAAATGCAATTCTAATTTAAATCTCTTAATATGCCATAATGTGTTTCCTCATATTCAGCATGTATAAGTTGGTTTGTCATGCATGAAACTAGTACAGATGGAAAGATTGCATTTTTCTGATAATTTTTCATATATAAATTATTTCAATCTGAGCTACGGTTGAATTTCTATGAATTTTTGAAGTTTAAATCATTTTCTGGAATTTCCTGATTTATTTTAATTCCAGAAAATAGTTAATTGCGTCAGCATGACGTCATCAGTCAACCTGGGTCAAACCTGACGTGTGGGGCCACACGTCAGTGACACAGTTAGTTAACAGAGTTAATTAGCTACTAAACTAATCCTAAACTAAAATTAGCAGGGCCCGCCCCACTTGTCGCGACCCAGGAGGTCAAACCCACGTCGTGAGGTCAAACCCGCCGGCGACTCGACGCCGGCGAGGCCAGACGTGGCGGAGGGCCTCGGAATCACGTCTCCGGCGACCAAAAGGGCCGCGGAGATCATCTCCGAGGAGCTGGTGCTCGTCCGCATCCAGCGGAGGCGACGGGAGGGGCTGGG
Organism: Aegilops speltoides; assembly: GCA_021437245.1. Classification (NCBI taxonomy): domain Eukaryota; kingdom Viridiplantae; phylum Streptophyta; class Magnoliopsida; order Poales; family Poaceae; genus Aegilops; species Aegilops speltoides. The sequence goes on along the minus strand of CM038147.1, from coordinate 21,664,034 downwards.
GTGGCCGGAGCTCGCCGGAGCAAAGCTCGGGGCGGCGGCCGGAGCTCGGGCTCGAGCGGGCACGCGGCTACAGCGCAGGGGAGGCCACCCGAGGGCTCTGCGGCACCCTCGTGGCACCAGGAGCACGTGTCGTGCTCGGTTGCGAACTGCGGTGGCTGTGGCGGCGCGGCGACATGAACGGCGGCGTAAAGCTTCGGCCGTGGTGGGGAGAAGGGCTACGGCAGGCGTACGGCTAAACGGAGAGGGGGAAACGGTGGCGGAGCTCACCGCGGTTGCAGCGGGCGTCGAAGCGGGCTCGGGGAAGCGCTGCAGACGGCGGAGCGACGAAGACGATCTCCGGCGGCCGGAGGTGAAGAAGGCGTCGATGGCGGCTCTCCAGGCCGTCCGGCGCCGTGCGTCTCGGCGAGGAGGTGTAGCCCACAGCGGCGGAGCGCGTGGACACGACGGAGGGACGAGGGGGAGGCAGTGGCCGCGGTAACGGCGAACGGCGGCGACGGCAGCGCGTCGGCCGCGGGGAGAGGGAGAGGTCCAGGGAAGGGGGAGGAATGAGAGAGAGGGAGAGAGGTGCGGGGGCGTGCGTGGCGTCGTCCGGGCCGTCCAGAGCGACGAGGGGAGGACAGGAAGGCAGGGAGGGAGGTGGCGTGGCGCGGCGCGGCGGTGCGCGCGTCGGGCACGCGCCCGTGTCCTCCTGGCGAGAGGACAGACGATCGGCGCCCGCCACTGGCTGGCTGGGCTGCCTGGCTGGGCATTGGGCTTCGAGGAGGTAAGTGCTGTAAGGTATTTCCCTTTTTATTTCTGTTTTCTGATTCTTCTGACATTTGTTTGATTTAAATAAAATGCTAAACCATTTTATTTTCTTATGCCCATTTTTGCAGGAGCTAACTATATTATTCCAGAGCTCCTCATCAAGTGGCATAATTTTTGGACAACATTTTATATATATAATAATATATATCCAAAGTAAATAACTATTGCATTAATTCCAAATGCCCAAAATAAATATTTATGAGCTCCTAAAAATATTGGTTGATTTTTATCTCTGCCCAATATTTTCAGAGAGGGACATGAACATTTTCTTGGACCTTTTTGGAGCAATTTTTATTTGGGTCATTTCAAAAATGATTCTGAGGGTTTTACAAATCCCCATTTCAAATTAAAATGGAATTTAAACATGATGCACAAATGACTAGCTAGTCTAGGTCATACCAGAACTAGGGATGTGACAACTAGGGGTTGTGTAATCAGGATCGGTGTCTTCCGCGGCGTCATCATAGCGGTGAGGTTGTTCCTCCATCTCTTGGGACAGCTCCCAGAATTGCTTGCCGCCCGAACCACCGGCCTCATCGTTGTAGGCCATGTTTCTCTCTAAATAGGAAAAAAGTTTGGTCAAAAAGATGGTTATTGTCAAGGAACAAGATCATGGTCTCATGATTTCGGGTTTGTCGACACCGAGGCACCCTAAAAGCCTAAGCTTTCATCATTTAGGTTCTCATCGACACCGAGGCATCCGGGGCAGCCAAGTTAAGTTTTCATCATTTAGGGTTTATCGATGCCGAGGCACCCTAGGTTGGGCCTAATCTTGGCTCTATTGCCACCTATGTTGGGTTTATCATCTAGGGTTTATCGATGCTAAGGATAATTCTAAGTTGGGCCTAATCACTTGGCTCTATTGCCACCTATGATTTAATGCAGCAAGAATGGCAGGGCAGTTGATCCTACTTAACTAAGTACTAAGATAGCCCGGCCCATGCATTAGTCGCAAGTACCCCATATGTCCTATTTTTAGCAAAGTCATGCTAAAATTCACGGAAAATTTCAGCATGACCTTTGCTGAAAATAGGACATATGGAGTACCCGAATTTGCCGGACGGAAGTTAATCGACATTCCGAAAACTCAAGGGCCTCTCGAGGTACAAAGAGCAAAGATCACAAGTTGACAAAATTTCAAGTAGTAAAGCAGCAGACATCACAAGTAGTACCAATGAACATATAGTCCAGCACATTCTGAATTTCGATAAATGACAGCAAGTTAACTCATGCCGACAGAACAAACTTATAACAACATAAATGAAATTGCAGTTCCAAGTGGGTATGCGAAATAATAAAACCAGATAAATGATTTTGTTCGCTCCACTTAACAAAAATAAAGAAATGATTTCTTTCAATACATCCGTAAGCTGCAGATGTGTCATAAATGACAAAGCTGCACACTGTCTAATATGTGTCATAAATGACACTAAGATCTCATTACACTCTACATATGCAGCATCTATAGAAAGAGGCCATCAAGAATATTCGGCATCACACAAAAATCAGTTTTAGGCATGCAAAGATCCCCACCACATCCTCGAGCCAGCTACCATAGCACGGTACTACTAGTTATACGTGTGCAAGGTTATTGTGATGGATCAGGAAGAAGTTCTGAACTTGTTTTACCCGCAGCCTATGTGGGTTCGAAGGTAGCGAAATGTTATTGAAATGTTGAATTTGTTCTCGAGATTGCAGTATGCAGCTTACATGGATATTGCTCTTCATGATTTATACTCAAACATCAATGATCAATGATTAATGATTTATACTCCAGCAATTCCAGGAATGATTTTAGGATATTAGTCTAGATTAGGAGTTTTAAATCGAGTACTCCATCAGATTGGGATACTACTCTAGATTAGTGTAGCCACTATCTAACAAAAAATTTCATAACTGAATTTCAGAGTACTCTAAATGTTGTGTGCCCTAGTATTTCTGTGTTCCCTTGCATTTCTATAACATTTAGTAGCATGACAATTTTATCATGTTGTAAAAATTTCAGTAACATGAATTTGGCTAAGCCAAGCATGATCTTGCTTGCATTGCCGCCTTTTCTACATGAAGCAATAGGGTAGGTTCAGTTTCACTGAATTTTTGAAACTATACATCATTTGCTGAATTTTTGCTCTACATCACTTGCTCTTTGTAAATTATTGCATATATCCAAAGGACTGAATTTTTGAAACTATAGGTGAACCTCTTCAGAAACGCAAAATGCTTAATCTAAACTGTCTAAAATAGTTAAATCCACTTGATGCTTAGCTAATGCAGGCCAACATAATGAAATGAACTACGAATTTGTTCTCTGAAATACATGCAGGTGAGGGGATGGAGGAGAAGGGAGGAATCACCTGGGGGAGGGCATGGAGGAATGGAGGAAGACGCCGGCGTTGAAGCTCCGGCAGCGGCTGGGCGTTGAAGCTCCGGTGACACGCGGTGGGCTCCTCCACTCGCCTGTCTCTGCGTCTCGGCTTGGGCGGAGGACGTCGAGGGCGCGGGCGCGGGCGGAGGGGGGACAGCGAGGGCGCGGGCGCGGGCGTGGCGCGGGCGGAGGGGGGCGGCTCGTCGCCTCCTCGGCTCGGGGCGACGGCGCGGGGGCGACGGCGCGGGGGCAAAGTTAGGTCGAGTGGGGGGGATCTGGCGAGGGAGGGAGAGAGGCCAGAGGGGAATAGGTGGAGGGAAGCTTTCTAATGGCGCACCACACGCCGGTGCGCCATAAGTATGACTGTTCTAATGGCGCACCACCCTCGGTGCGCCATTATAATTTTGTTTTAATCTAGCCCAAGAGCTATATCTACAGCCCAACCCTATCTACAATGTAACCCACCCACTAGCCCGACTGGTCAAGATGCAGCACACACACCAGAGGTCCCGGGTTCGATTCCTGTGATCCCCAATATTTTTGTATGCATTTTAAATGGTGTTTTTATATTTATTTGTGTTTAAATATGTTCAAACTTGTTTAAATCATAACAGTAATATTTTTATGCATTTTAAATGCTGTTTTTATATTTATTTGTGTTTAAATATGTTCAAACTTGTTTAAATTATAACCGTAATATTTTTTATAAAAATAGTAAAAAAATTAAAAATATGTTCAAAAGTGCTTGGTCTGGGGGCCGGGTGCTCGGGGTGGAGCGGGGAGGTTGCGATGGGTGGAGCTAGCGGGAGGTCTTGAGTGCGATCGAGATGGAGGGGGATCGAGATCGAGATGGAGGGGAATCGAGATCAAGTGTCCTCATGAATTCAAAAGTGCCCATGAAATTTAAAAATATTCATGATATCAAAAAGTGCCCATGAAATACAATCGAGAAATGAAGACTACGATTTAACTACAATCGGTCTTAGCTAGCTATCTGTTCACAATCTTCTTGCCCTTCTTTTTCGCAAACGGAGTTCTTCCGTGGAATGGACGCCCTTAGGTAGGGTGGTCCTGCTTCTTCTTGTGGTGTGTGCTGCTACTTCATCGCTGCGTCGCCATGTTCGATCTTCGGTCGCCAGATTTGTCGAAGTCTTGCTCATTGGCTACTCCATCCATTCCGATGATCTTCCTTTTGCCTCTCCTCACGACAACACGACCGGGCTTTGGCGGTCGGTAATGAAGAAGCATAGGTCCACTTGGGAAGCCAGTACCATGGCTCATTTTTCAAGGGTGACGCTTATGCCCATGATCTTGGATTTGGCTTCGGGTATAACCATGGTGGTGAAATACCGTCTTCTTTATGACGTTTTTGGCCCATCGACACGGAACATCGGGACCTTCTCTCCAGCGTAGCTCAGCTCCCAGATCTCCTCGATCCTTCCATAGTATATGTCCTTGTCGTTACCAGTGTAGGATTCCATCATTACCCCGGAGTTCTGATAACCATCGCTCTTCATGTCCTTGTCCTCGGTGTAGAATGTGTAGCCGTTGATATCGTATGCCTCATAGGTCATCAGGTTGTGCTCGGTGCCCTGTGACAAGGCGAATATGAGTTGTTCTTCCGTGGAAGAATCCTCATGTAAAGGGTACGACAGAAGCTTCTGCTTGAACCAAAACGTGAAACATGAGTTGTGCTCTTTGAGTATATCTCCGTCCGTCCTCTGTTGGCCTTGGTCATTGTACGTCTTCTTAATAAAGGTTTTGTGCTCTACCACCCAAGGATCGACCACGTCTATGTGTTGTAGCGCGGCTAGGTTTGCTCTTTCAAAGTCGGCGAGTCGACCCTAGAAGTCTACATGCCTTTCGCGGCGACCCTCATGGTGACCCCATCCAGCGAGCCTGCCGAGGTGCTGCTGACGGGCGTACCAACGGGTTCTCGATGCCTAGATAATTCGTGCGAGGGGAGATGCACTCTTGATCGAAAGCCCCGCTATGCTTCCTCTCGACGTGACATGTTGCGAACGTATCCTTTGATGACACCATTCATCCTTTCGAACGGCATCATGCTGTGTGCAGAACGCCGCCCGAGTTGGATGATATCCTCCACTATATGGACCAGCAGATGCACCATAACATCAAGAATGCGGGCGGAAGTACATGTCAAGCTCGCATAGTATCACCACGATCTCTTCCTGTAGCCTTCGAGTTGCCTCACGCCAATCGACTTTCGAGATGACGTCGAAAAAGTTGCATAGGCCAAATAGCATTTCACGGACGTGCGCGCCCATGATCCCACGGATTGCAATCGGAAGTATCTGCGTCATCAAGACGTGATACCGTGAGACTTCATCCCGCTGAACTTCGCTTTGCTGGGTCTAGGTATCTGCTTATCTTCCCAGCAGAATCAGTAAGGAAGTTTTACTCCTAGGAGGCAGGTGAAAAACTGCTCGATCTCCTCCTGACTTAGAGTGAAGCACGCGGGAGGGTAGTCATTTCCGGTCTTCTTGGCCTTTTTGCCTTTGCGACGACTTTCCGTGTCCTGCTTCGCCTCATCATCATCATCATCATCATCATCATCATCATTAGCGTGAAGCTCCTGCCTGATGCCCATTGATTTCAAGTCTGCCCTTGCTTTCGGCCCATCTTTGGTCCTCTCTGGCATGTTGAGCAGGGTACCAAGCAGACTCGCACACGCTCTTCGTGATATGCATGACATCAAGGCTGTGAGGCACACGGTGGATCTTCCAATCGGCAAGTCCCGAAAACAGACCTCGCTTTCCATACCTTCAGCAGCGCTCTGGCGCCTTTCGCTTCTTTCGGCGGTGGGCAGTCTTTCCAATTTTTCAACAGCTTGTCTATTTCCTCGCCGCTCCTCGTACACGGCGCTTTTGGTTCGGTTTCACCATCGAACAGATCCTTGCGCTTCCTCCATGGGTCATCGTCGCGGCCACCTTCGATGTCCCGTGAACACGGTTTTCAAGACCCGGATCTCTATCTAGCTGGCGATACGCCAGTCATCCATGCACCTTACGATCCGTAAAATCCGTGGACTACCTGCCCCGCGAGATATCCGTAATCGAGATAGTCGTGCACCGCTGTGAGCAAAGGCGGCTCTCATACGGAAATATTCTTTCTCTGCGGCGCCCCGTATTGGCTGGCGTTTTCCACAGGTGTCTAGCACCTCCTTCAAAGAGCCCCAGATCTGATTGATGTCGCTCCTGGTTGTTTCGCCCTTCAATTAGCATAATCATGTGAATGTACTTCCTCTTCATGCACAACCAGGGGAAGCTTGTACATCCACACAAACACAGGCCAGGTGCTATATGTGCTTCTCTCGCTGCCAAACGGATTGACTCCATCGGTGCTTGCGCCCAGACGATGTTCCTTGGATCCTTCCCAAATTCGGGTCTTGGTTCAACGCTTGCACCGCTCGCATCCTTAGGGTGACTCAGCATCTTGTCTTTTTATTTATCTCGGATCATTTCCGCCATCTTCCCGCTTCTTCTCCTCCCTATCCGCGTGCCACGCAGGAGCTTTGCTACGTTAGGGTCCGCGAAATACCGCTGCGAGACGAGGAGGATCGGAAAGTACCACACCGATTTTCGAGGAGCTTTCTTCCTCTTCTTGTATCGAGTGACGCCGCACACCGGACATATGGTAGACTCGCGTGCTCGTCCCGATAAATGATGCAATTGTTCATGCACACATGGTATTTCACGTGCGGTAAATCCAGAGGACGACGATTTTCTTCGCCTCCTCGAAACTGGTCGGGCACTTGTTCCCCTTGGGAAGACGTTCGTTCCACAATGACATGTTCTCGCCGAAGCATCGCGCGGTCATTTTGTGTTTTACCTTCATCTCCGTGAGCCATGAGCGTTACTTTCAAAGCGGTATCCTCGGGCCTGCATCCTTCATACAATGGAGTAGCCGCGTCTATCTCTAGTTGATCCAGCTTGGCTTTCTCTCGGGCGGCAGCTCTTGCGTTATCCGTCCGCTTGAGAAGCAGCTCTTGAATATAAGGGTCCTGCACCCAGCCTCCATCGCCGTCTGCTCCGGCATCTTCATCTTCATGATCATGCCCTTCGCCTTGATCTTCCTTATCATCATGTACGACATCTTCTACATGATGATCGTGTACAAGATCACCGCCGTGATCATGTTCTCGTGATTCTTCGTCTTCTCGCCCGCCCTCGTCATGGTGGTACTTGTCTTGTTGCCCTTCCTCATTTCTTGCCCGCCCCGCCATGGACGACTTGATAGTCATCTTCATCACCTTGCCACCGATAGCCATCCATGAAACCACGAAAGAGCAGGTGGTCCCGCACCTGCCCGAATCCGGTCCGCAATAAGGCTCTTCACTTGCATCTTCGACATGGACATCTTATCTCCGCCTCGCTTCTTTTGAAGCATCTCGCCTTCATGGAGCTCAAAACCTGTTCACGATGCCTTCACCATCATGCGGACCATGGTCGTCAAGGGTAGAGCAAAACGATATGTTAGAACCAAGAAAAATTTGGCATGACCTTCCTAAAAATAGGACCAAAAAGAATGCATAGTGCCAAAATTCTCATGAAACGGAAATGAATCAAAACATTCCGCAAAATATTGGCAACTATCGATATTTCAAATACCGGTACCTTCAAACACAAACATATATGCAACACCACAAACACATGCAACACCACAAACATACATAGATCTAGCTAGGCCACAAAAGTGCATGTGCACGTTGTTGGAGCGAGCTAGGGAGAAAAAAAGTAGATCTATATCATGAAGATAGCTTTCCTTACTTACCTATCAAAAAAGGTAATTTCACCACTTGATTTTGTTGAATCTATGGTGGAAATGAGGTGAGGAGGAGGAGATGGCCGAAAGCTTGGAGAAGGAGGTGGATGGAATGAAGTGGGGAAAGTGAGTGGGTAGGTGTGGGCTGTCCAAAATATCTTGTTGGTTCCAGGTTACTAATGGCGCACCGTAGGAAAATGCGCCATTAGTAACCCTGGTTACTAATGGCGCATCAGCAGACGGTGCGCCATTAGTAGTTTTGCAAAAAAGTAAAAATAATAAGTATATATACTAATGGCGCATCACCTCTTAGTCCGCCATTACTAGTTTAAACTAGTAATGGCGCATCTTGTCTTGACGATCGCCATTAGTAGTTTTGCAAAAAAAAAGAATAAAACAAAATTTACAATAATGGCGCATCGCCGCTTGGTGCGCCATTAGTAGTTATAGATAGTAATGGCGCATTATGGACCAGATGCGCCATTAGTATGTATGGGAAAATGGAAAAAATAATTCATACTAGTGGCGCACTCGGTACGGTGCGCCATTAGTGTCTTCCACACTAATGGCGTATCACAAACAGGTGCGCCATTAGTATATAGTAGTGGCGCACTGCTTCCACGGTGCGCCATTAGAATCAATCCTATCTATAGCCCTTTCCCTAGTAGTGCCAAGACTATGAAGATACAAGATTGAAGACTTCGTCCCGTGTCCGGATGGGACTTTCCTTGGCGTGGAAGGCAAGCTTGGCAATACGGATATGTAGATCTCCTACCATTGTAACCGACTCTGTGTAACCCTAGCCCTCTCCGGTGTCTATATAAACCGGAGGGCTTTAGTCCGTAGGAGACAACATCCATTACAACAATCATACCATAGGCTAGCTTCTAGGGTTTAGCCTCCTTGATCTTGTGGTAGATCCACTCTTGTACTACCCATATCATCAATATTAATCAAGCAGGACATAGGGTTTTACCTCTATCAAGAGGGCCCGAACCTGGGTAAAACATCGTGTCCCTCGTCTCCTGTTACCATCCGCCTAGACGCACAATTCGGGACCCCCTACCCGAGATCCGCCGGTTTTGACACCGACATTGGTGCTTTCATTGAGAGTTCCTCTGTGTCGTCACCGATAGGCTTGATGGCTTCTTCAATCAATAACAACGCTGTCCAGGGTGGGACTTTTCTCCCCGGACAGATCTTCGTATTCGGCGGCTTCGCACTCCGGGCCAATTCACTTGGCCATCTGGAGCAGATCGAAAGCTACGCCCCTGGCCATCAGGTCAGGTTCGGAAGCCTAAACTTTACGGCCGACATCCGCGGGGACTTGATCTTCGACGGACTCAAGCCGAAGGCGTGCCGCGCTGCCACGATGGGCATGATTTAGCTCTGCCGCCGGACAAGACCTTGGTGGCGCAAGACAGAATCCGCCCGCCCTTAGTCCGGAGCCGATCACGCAGATCGAGGTCCAGTGGCTGGACACCGCCTCGGGGGCTGCAATTTCCACGGCGATGGAGCCAAACACTAACCTTGTGCCTTGTAAAGCTCGTGACACCGAGGTGCGGACTCCTGCCGGACTCAACCTCCTGCGCCCGCTTATCGAATCTGATTGGGCGCCCGATCATGGAGTTCACCGCGGACATCTTCCAACACTCACCCTTTGGCGACATCCTAAATTCGCTAAAGCATCTCGCTATCCGAAGAGCCCCTGGCGGACTACGGCCAGATGGTTGGGACGCGACGACGAAGAAATTCAAACCCCACCCACCACCCACTTTGTAGCCACTGTGGACGATCTAACCGACATGCTAGACTATGACTCCGAAGACATCGACGGTATGGACGACGATGCCGGAGACGATCAAGAACCAGCGCTCACAGAGCACTGGAAGGCCACCCCAACCCATGATCTATATATGGTGGATACCCCAAAAGGAAGTGATAACAAGGACCAACGGGGCGCAGCAAAAGATAATCCCGCCGATAAACAAACAAAACGGCGACGCAGACGCCGCCCTAAGTCCCGCCTCGACAACAACAACGCTCCTAATGACCCAGCAATGGAGCAGGGCAAACCGGTGGACGACGAACATGCATCCAAGCAACCGTCCGAACAGGACAAATCGGATAATCAATCAATGCCCGGCGATACCAACAGTCCAGACGACCTCACGCCGGACACACCACCGGAGAATAAGAGCCTTCAGAAAGACTCGCCGCCACCGCAAGAAGTCTCAAGAAGGAAAACGGAAGCTCAAAACAGCGGAAGACATACTCGAATGAGGTGGAGCAAAGTGCTCAAAACCGCAGACAAATCGGCAATGGCCATCAATCAAAGAGCTACCTGCGCAAGCTACTGCGAGACCGATGAGGAAGCCATAGAGCCCCCACAATCAAAAACAAAGAGTCCGCTGGCGGATAGACGCCGATGATAGGCCAAAACTATAAGCGCGCCGCACACAAGCCGCCCATGATCTGGGAAAAACAGATGGCCCAGCCAGTCCATTTACGGCCAAAAAGAGGGCCCGAGGAGGCAACACAACACGCCAGTGTTCAAGACAGCGTACACCCAAATACAGGGGCGCCACACCCACTATGTTTCACCAATGAGGTGCTGGATCATGAATTCCCAGCAGGGTTTAAACCCATAAACATAGAGGCTTACGACGGAACAACAGACCCGGGAGTCTGGATAGAGGATTATATACTACACATACACATGGCTAGAGGAGATGACCTCCACGCCATAAAATATCTACCCCTCAAGCCCAAAGGGCCAGCTCGGCATTGGCTCAAAAGCCTCCCAGAAAACACTGTTGGAAGTTGGGAAGAGATGAGGACGCGTTTAGAGCAAATTTTCAAGGGACTTATGTCCGCCCTCCGGATGCAGACGATCTAAGTCATATAACTCAACAGCCCGGAGAGTCAGCGCGCAAATTCTGGAACATGTTCCTTACTAAAAATAGCCAAATAGTCGACTGTCCGGACGCCGAAGCCTTAGCAGCTTTCAAACACAACGTCCGAGACGAATGGCTCGCCAGACACCTCGGCCAAGAGAAGCCGAGGACAATGTCCGCACAAACAAGCCTCATGACCCGCTTTTGCGCGGGGGAAGACAGCTGGCTAGCAAGATGCAGCACCAGCGACCCAAGTACATCCGAGATTAGAGATGGAAACGGAAAATCACGGCGCAGAAAAGATCAGCGCCGGAATAAAGAGAAAAGCCCAAAGAACACGGCGGTCAACGCCGGATTCAAAAGCTTGCGGCCAAACAACAAAACACTGCCTCTTAAGGACAACAGCGACGAGCTATCCAACTTAAACAAGATTTTGGATCGGATATGTCAAATCCACAAGACCTCTAAAGGCTCGCAAACCACACCCACCGAGATTGTTGGGTTTCAAACAGTCCGCCGACTCAACACCGAACACAAGGATTGACGCACCAAGTGAGGACGACGACGAACCCCACCAGCAGGCACCGGAAAACAAAAGACTTTCCCACAAGAAGTCAAAGCAGTAAACTCACTTCATGTGATAATACGGAAAACAATGCGCACCCGCTAAGATGGGTCTCGCACGGTCCACCCCAGCGAACCTCGAGATTGGATGTCAAAACCAATCAATTTTGACCACCGGATTATTCCGTATGTTCAAATGCAGGATGGACTGCTCTGATATTGGATCCTATAATCGACGGACTACAATTTACACAAGTCCTGATGGACGGCGGCAACGATTTAAACCTGCTATATCCGAACACAATCCGCAAGTTGGGGATAGACCTTAGTACAATTCGACATAGCCGCACTTCCTTTAAAGGAGTGACGCCAGGCCCTTACGCCAAGTGCACATGCTCCTTATTACTAGAAGTTGTGTTCGGGTCACCGAACAACTTCCGACGCGAAAAACTAATCTTTCATATCGCCCCATTCAAAAGTAGCTATCAATCACTATTGGGACGTGAGGCTTTTGTCCGCTTTAACGCCATACCACATTACGCGTCTCTTACACTCAAAATGCCCGGTCCACGAGGCATCATTTCATTAAGAGGGTCATTCAACGACCCCGGACACGGCTAGACAGGTCCGGCATAAATAAGCTAGGGGCTCCCTAGCCGCACACCCCTTCACAGGGGGATGCGCATATAAGCAACAATGGGCTAATATAGGCTCAACTTATTAATTTATTAATATTTTAATATTTATGCACTTTTCGCATGATTTCTTTTCAAACTAAGTTCCTCTCTTTTTACAGATGAACACCGTGCACACCCGTCCAGGATAACGGAACAACGGAGACACAGGCGCAGACGTGCAGTAGGGACCCGTTGCTAGGATTCTTTTCAGATTAAGACCCTGCGTAAACCTTTTTTATTGTCTCTTGTTGCTATAATCCCCTGGTTTTTCATGATAACCAGAGAGGATACTGACGTTTTGGCATCGGCCGTGTCAGAGGACCTCACCCGTACCTGGACACAAGGGGCTTAGGGCATTGTTTCGCCCATTATTATAAAAGACCGAACACCTTAGGGAGTGTTCGGCGTCTCGAGTTAGGCCTTATATGCATCAGCTCAATCATGTCTTTGGTCAAATGTTGGGTTTGCCCGCCTCGTGTTTTGCTGCCTTACGCTCCGTATCATCGCCTAACGCGCACCAGGAGAACTATCGCGATTATGCCCCGCCTAATTTGGCGAGCACCTCAATGAGAAAGCCAAAACTGATCATCATGATACAAATGAGAGACTGGTCAACCACTCGATCGACAACCGGAATGTTTAGAATTCCTCCACTTTGACGAAGGACCGTTTCCCGGTCAGGCACATACACGCCCCGAATTCGGAGAGCGCGGTGCCCCCAGGGCTATATCGTAGCCCCACCCTCGAACTCCAATGTCTAAGTGAAAGTGATAAAGCGTTATAGTCCGGTTGCCTCGTTTGCTACGCTACAACCTCCTTAACAGGACCGAAACGTCGGATTAAGTGTGAAAATGCACTATTTTTGCAAACACCCCCGCACCTTGTGCTTGGGGGCTGAAGCCGACGACTGCCATCTTTTAGGTTATAGACACGTATACATAAACGGCCGCACAGGAGATAATTCCGTACTTGAACGCACAAGTACAAAAAGCGCCTATATCATAAACATTGTTTTACAAGATAAAACGTTCATTTGAACGTGACATTTTTCGAGCACTGCGACTCTATTATACGAGCACCACGCATAACTTCCCCAAAATAGTGCTCGGCGGGTAACCGCTTTCGTCTCAACCACTGGTTGCAACAGCGGTGGCATCCATCTCGCTCTAATGTGTCTTCACACGGCAAGGGCCATCCGTGCAACCTCTATGCAGGCCGACCGCTTCATCACCTTGATATGCGGCACCGCCCCAAGAAACTGTTGCAATAAGCCAAAATAGCTCGTCGGCTTGGGCCTCTCCGGCCAGACATGAGTCACGATATCCGTCATGGCAAGTCTGGACAACCTATTCAGCTCAGCCCATTCGCCAACCGATCGGTCGTGAAGTGAACGATCCGGACTATGGAATTGAGACCAAAATAGCTCTTCCGTCCTGTGATCCTTCTGACTTCGGAAGTGCACAACGGCATCCGCCTCACTCGCTGCTAAGTCCATATATGGATCCTCTGGACCCACAGCTGGCCAAGCTGGGTATACTTTGGATCCGTAAACCTGCGGCGTAGCAGAAAAGGCTTGCCAGCTACAATGTTTCCGGCCTGACGCAGCTCCTCCTTTATAGCCCGCATTGCGAGCGGGCATCCTTGGCTTCGGCGGTGGCCTTCCCGTGTCTTCTCGCTCGATAGGCGCTCCTTTTCAAGAGCCTCATTGCGGTCGGTAGCATCCTTCAATTTAACGGCCAATTCGCCATCTCTTCCTCGCTTCGGTAGTGTGCAGCCCTTTCGCTTCTAACTCCTCGGCCGCCCTCGAGGCAGCCGCATCACTCCTTCCGCTTGCTCCTTGGCTTGAGCAAGTTCTGCTGAAGGTTCTCCACAAGCAGCAGCACCATCTCGTCAAGCATAAACACTTGTAAGAGGTGGGCTTTTGCTCCCTTAATAGGTGACTATGGAGACACAATTTACCTTGCGACTCGTCAAGTCGCTTGTTGACTAGCGCGATGTCCGCATCCGCAACATCGAGTTGCCGCATTAATTCAGCAACCCCATCAGTCTGGCTAGCCCCCGGACTATTCGCCACCTGCATAGGAAAGGCGACACTCAATACCTGCGATTTTGATCCTCGGCACGCTGTCGCTTTCGACAACCCACCGAGTCTCAGGGGCTACTTTCTATACAGGGCGCACTTTATGTGTAAAACTGTTAAAAACGGGTGTCATTTTTACATACCTCAAACCCCGCCAGCAAACTCCTGACGGCATTATGCAATCCACTTCCGGCGGACGAAATCCTTCTAATCACCGTACTCATCAATGCACGGTGATCGTCTGAGATGGACGCCCTCTCAAGCAGCTCCTTCACCTCCCCCGGCCGAACACTAGTCGGCGCCGAACTCTTCGGCTCTGCCGGGCTCGGGGATACCCTCTGTGACAACACATCAGGCTCGTCCGCCCTATCCGACGGCGCAGCAGACGGAGGCGTCTCACTCTCCATCATCTCCGGACGAAGATCCCCCGAAGACGAGCTCATCTGAGAAGTTTGCAGATCCGAACTACAAGGTAAAATTTTTGGTTATCCTCAGAAGCACAAATTGGGACGTTTCTTATTAATTAACTCCCCCTTTTTCTACTCACGGCTCACTGGAGGGCTGATTCTTTAGAGAAGACTGTGCGGCCGGGACCTCCCCGGACGCAGGACCCTCTGGTGAAGATTTTGTTCCCCGGCTTAGGGGCTTTGGCCTCCGGATCTTTGGAGGCGGTCCTCTTCTCCCCCAGGAGGGAGGGATTCTCGATCCCCCCTTCTTCAAAACCCTCCTTGGGCGAGGCGGTAGCTCCCCTATTTTCCCCTTCGCCTTCTTTTGAAGGCGCAACCTCCAACATCCTGACCAGCATGGTATCCGGCACGGTCTCTGGGGGGGGGGGGCCGGATACCGTATTAGCTTTGCTTGCGCCATCCACTCCTGTTAAGGGGCAACAGTTTAAAAGGCGAATCATAGAAAGGCAAACAGAAGGTATGTCCGGATTCGGAACTACTTACTTGTGTATCCGGGCGATTGCAGCTTAGGCCAGCGTCCTCGGTCAATTCCGGACACATCACTTGTGGTCCGAAGAATAATTTGTACATCTCCACAGGTGTCATACGCATGAAGTGTTGAAGAATCCGTGGTCCCTCCGGATTAAACTCCGACAGCGGGAGAGGGCGGCGTTTGCAGGGCAGGAGACGCCTAATCAGCATAACCTGCATCACCACGACCAGATCGATCTCCCTCGCCTGGAGGTCTCGAATCCGGCCCTGCAATAGGGGCACGTCCTTTGACGGCCCCCAGTTGAGCCCTTGGTTGACCCACGACATCAACCGTCGAGGAGGTCCCGAGCGGAATACAGGCGGCGGCTTCTGCTTGCTGCCCTTCGGAGCCGTGATATAGAACCACTCCTGCTGCCACAAGCCGAGTTCCTCTTGGAAGGATCCCTCGGGCCACGGGGCATCGGCCCTCCTGCTTACGGCCGCCCCGCCGCACTCTGCTTGACGCCCCCCGATCATCTTCGGCTCCACATTGAAGGTCTTCAGCCACAGGCCGAAGTGGGGGGTGTCGCGGAGGAAGGCTTCGCAGACAACGATAAACGCGGAAATATGGTGGATAGACTCCGGAGCCAGGTCATGGAATACCAACCCATGTAGAACATGAGCCCTCTCACAAAAGGATCCATCGGGAAGCCTAAACCCCGACGGAGGTGGTATACAAAGATTTACATACTCGCCGGGCTCGGGGTGGGGATGGCCTGCCCTTGGCGGAAGCCTGTCGCGAAATCTCGAGGGGCAGTGCCTCCTCCCGCAGCTTTAGCACGTCTTCCTCCGTGACAGAGGAAGGCATCCGCTGGCCCTGAAGGCCGGAACCGGACATTGTTGAAGGTCCGAAGCGCTCGAATCTGGGGCTCTGGGTGTTGGAACTTGGAGCAAGGAGAGGATTCGATGAAGATTGAAGAAAAGAAATGAGCCTTGGTCCTACTATAAAGAAGGAGAATACCAAGAGCCGTCTCCGTGACCGTTCGGGACTCGCCTTCGATAGAGGAGGCGTGGCGACGGGCGCGGTTGGGTTACCCACGTCTGTATTGATGAGAATCCCGGAATAAGGGGAACACGATCTCTGCTTCGACAAGACGTGCCAAGGAAACCGCTTCACTAAACGCGCTGAGGTGGTATAATAAAAAAACGATTCAAGTAAAGGCTTGGTAGTGGCGTGATGTCACGCTACAAGATACGTCAGCAGATTGAACTTGTGTACATTATATTCTCTCTATAGTGGAGTGTGGAATTTATTTTGCAGAGCTGGACACTATCCTGGTATTCACAATCTTCTATGGATTAGTCGGAGGAGGAATCCGCCTTGCAATGCCGAACATTATGCGCGCCGGACTCATCGTCATTGAAGCCAGGTTCAGGGGATACTGAGGGTGTCCTGGACTAGGGGGTGTCCGGACAGCCGGACTATCATCGTCCGCCGGACTCCAATACTATGAAGATACAAGATTGAAGACTTCGTCCCGAGTCCGGATGGGACTTTCCTTGGTGTGGAAGGCAAGCTTGGCAATACGGATATGTAGATCTCCTACCATTTTAACCTACTCTATGTAACCCTAGCCCTCTCCGGTGTCTATATAAACCGGAGGGCTTTAGTCTATAGGAGACAACATCCATTACAACAATCATACCATAGGCTAGCTTCTAGGGTTTAGCCTCCTTGATCTCGTGGTAGATCCACTCTTGTACTACCCATATCATCAATATTAATCAAGCAGGACGTAGGGTTTTACCTCTATCAAGAGGGCCCGAACCTGGGTAAAAGATTGTGTCCCTCGTCTCCTGTTACCATCCGCCTAGACGCACAGTTCGGGAATCCCCTACCCGAGATCCGCCGGTTTTACACCGACACCAAGGGATTCAACAAGCATCACTTTATCCATGTGTTGATCCTTTGAGATTGCAACTCTACCTAGACCCAATACCTTGCTTTTACCAGTGTTAGCAAATGTGATGTGACTCTTGTCTGATGGACGTAAGGTTGAGTCCATGAGAACTTCGATCACCAGTCATATGATTTGTGCATCCGCTGTCCATAATCAATTTTATGAAGCTTTTGGTGTCATACCCTACATTACAGTTAGGAGGTTGGGCTTCACGAAGAGCGTTGCGAAGTATAAGCATTTGACGCACACAAGGATTATCACAGCTTAGATCAAGGTTAGGACACATAGTATGACTGGTAAGCGATTCAGATAGGCTGGAGACCTTTTCCCTGCAAGGAAGATTAATTCTTCTTCACCACCCACATCTTCAGGGGTGGCTTAGAAGCAATGAGTCTAAGTGCAGCATCTGAGAATTTCGGCTTTGGAGCCCTAGCAAATAGCCTTGTAGGAGATGAATGATACTCATATGAATAAGCAGAAAAGTTCTTAGTTCTATGAACATAGCGGTTTGAAGACACACGCTCATATTCATAAGTCTGAGTATGATTTCCCTGCAAAACATTGGCGTTAGGGTGACTCGGTGAGTCTGTGATCAGATGAAACCTTTGGGCCATATGAAGCCATAGGTCCTGGGTTTGTCTTCTTCCTTGGTGGTGTCATGGCGACATTCACGGAAGATTCTCAATGCAATCGCTTAGGTACCCAGATCTTCTTCATAGGTGGTCCATTCCTACAGTTAGTACCAATATACCTGGCAAACACTTCACCATTCTGATTCTTGAACAACTTATAGTTTGCATCAAAGGATTCATCAATGACAATAGGATTAGCACATGTAAAGCAAGATAAGGTGGATGGATCTACTGAAGGTTCATTTGCAGCAACCCATGTGGTTTTGGGATACTGCTCAGGCTTCCAGTAGGAGCCATCAACATTCATTTTCCTCTCGAACCCAACACCCTCTTTCCTAGGGTTTCGGTTCAGAATCTGCTTTTTGAGGACATCGCACAGTGTCTGATGTCCTTTCAGACTTTTATACATCCCTGTTTCAAGCAATGTCTTCAACCTAGCATTTTCATCAGCAATAGTAGTGGTATCCTCCGCAGAGGGGTTAGTTACCACATCAGTAGTTGAAGACAATGCAACAGTAGCAGCAGTGGAACATTCGGCAACAGATGTAGCATTATCATGCTCAATGCATTTTAGACATGGTGGTTGAAATTCATCCTGAGCGGGAATGATTTGTTGGGCGTGAAGTGACTCATTCTCTTTTTGAAGATCTTCATGAGCCGCTCTCAATTTCTCAAGCTCTTTATTCCTTTGAAGATAATCATAGGAGAGCTTTTCATAAGTGGTTGAGAGCATTTCATGACGACTTTCAAGTTCTTGGTACTTAGCATGAATATTTTTTATATCTTCAACTAAGGACTGTGAACGTGTCATTTCCGCGTCCAACAGGTCATCGCTTTTGTCTAACAATTTTTGAGTATGTTCCATAGCCTTTTGCTGTTCAGATGCAATTTTAGCAAGTCACTAGTGCAGAACCGGGCATTAGCACCGGTTCGTAAGGCCCTATAGTGCCGGTTACATAACCGGCACTAATTTGTGGTCACTAAAGCCCCCCCCCTTTAGTACCGGTTCAGCATGAACCGGTGCTAAAGGGCAACCACGTGGCACGAGCCAGCTCCGGGGACCTGGAGCCCTTTAGTACTAGTTGGTAAGACCAACAGGTACTATAAGGTTTTTGGGGTTTTTAGTTTTATGATTTCTTTTTCATTTAATTTTGTGTTTCCATTTTAATTCTTTTTCGTTTGCTGGTATTTTACGATACTACACATTGTACACATTACGCATATATGTATATATATATATATATATATATATATATATATACATACATACATATATATATATATATATATATAATTTCTAGTAGACCAATCATGCATATATATATCACATCAATGTCTCACAAATTAAACCACCATATTAATTAATTCACACATACACACATGTATAGCTATATCCAATTTCTCCTACATATGAATGTTGCCTTCGGAGCCAGTGGCATTAATTAGCCTAATTGGTGCCTTCGGAGCACGATGACAATTGAAAGTGGTTTTCATGGGGGCGGTAGTGGGTAATAGAATTCTCCATTCGGATTTATGACCTGGTCGAGCAAAAATCCCGCTATTTCCTCTTGAAGTGCTTCTACGCGCTCCCTTTCTATGAGCTTCTCCCGCACCTCTTTGAACTGTTAAGAAGGAGATCAATATGCATGTGTATTAGTTGTGTGACTAGATATCGATAATGGTGTAAAAATTGTGAATAGTGTTCTGACAAGCGTACCCATTGCTGTCTTTGAGATCTGCTCCTTTCAAACGCCATCATGCGAATGTTCTCGCAAACGCAGAATGCACACAGATCAGTCCCCTGCGCCTGCTTCAGGGCCTTTACGAGAATGAAATTTGATCAGATAAAAATTAATCAAGCATGATAATTAAAGAGATGGCAGCTAGCTAGCTAGCTAGTACTACTTAATTACTTACGTTGGGTCGAAACCATTGAAGCTTTTGTTTCCATTCACCTTCCGTGACGCTGATGAATCTTGCCCAAGCCCTGCCCACCGACAAAGAAAATGAATAAAGGGGTTATTAAATAGTTCTTATCATGAAATGACGAACTAAATAGGCCGAGATATATATTCAATAATGATTGAAATTACCTGTTGACTATCCCATACAAGATGTTAAAGTCAGTTTTTTTTAGATTAGTGAGTCCAGTACTTCAACTGTTTCGGCGTCAACTTTAATGGTACACAAGACCCAGTGAAATCTGCATGCACACACGTTTACATATCTTAATTAAGCGGTCATATGTAAGCAAAAACATGTAGCTAGCTAGTAGGCAACAACAGAGAATTTGTAGTACAAGACAGTGTGACTCACCCAAAGTGGTAAGAAAGTAGTATATCTTCATTGTATTTGAGGCGCTTCAAGAACTCTAGCATGCTGTCCTCTACTTCCTTTGCAAGACGTTCATTTATCTTCCATGTGTATTCATTAACGGTGTTTGGGTCAATGAACCCAATGCCAAAGCGTCCACCTTTTCTCATTTCATATATCTTCATCCTGCATAATACCACAGAAAAGAATATAGTGAGGATAATTACAGGCAATGATTGATCAAAAGGATCACTACAGCTAGCTTGAGACTTAAATTATAGAAAGAAATCACTTACAGACAATAGCAACTGACGATAGATTTGTCAAGTGCATCTTGATTGTATAACTGAAACAGTTCTGAATACTCAACGGACCCAACTTTCCCATGGTAGTAATGGTCCTGCTTGACATTCACCATGAGGGACACTCGCTCTGAAATCTTGGTAATGTTCATGTACCATTGATGCAATTCATACATTCTCGTTGGGAGGTTCTTGACCTTGTCCAGCGCGACCAAAGGTTGGCCCCTGACATATTTCCGCTTTACTTCATCCTCTCTAAGCAAAGGCATGGGCTCGATCTTGAGGAGTTGTCCAACAGTGATGTTGAGAACTTCAGCCTGCATTATATGCTCCTCCGTTATTACCACATTGCCCACCTCGAACATGCAATTGCTTGCCCACAATAATATTGAGGCGCGTCTTTATCACTTGTTGTTGGCACAACAAGCGAGGGGATCGATTGCGCCGCCTGTTCTCCCAGCTGGGGAATGGTTTTCCCGCAATTTTTGGCAGCTGCTTCTTGTTTGCTCGATCCTGATGTAGACATGCTCGCCTCCCTTTGTAGACGTGCTTGATTTAACTTCCTGATGTGGCGCTCATAGTCTGTGTCAACAGGCTTGGAAGCTGGTGGTTGAGCCATACGAATGAAGTGGTCAATCATTTCCTCAGCCACTTTCTCCCTTGGCGGCGGTGGCGGTTTCGGTGCAAAATGGGCTTCCACCTCGGCCTTCGATATGGTTGTGATTTCCTCCTCGGACCTGTCATAAGACCTCTACGGAAGAGGCTTGAGGCTTGGACCATATTTATATCGCTTGCCTCCTTTGTACTTCTGTACTACCTCGACTCGTCGCCACGCACCATAGCTGCGGGTGTCTCTTCTGCGATTGCTGAGGCGGCGGAGACGGCTGACGGGACTGAGTTGGACGAGGAGGAGTGGCCTGAGGTTGTGCCGGACATGGAGGAGGAGTGGACGTCTGACGCTGTGGCAGACTTGGAGGAGGAGGATTGTCCTGACACTTTGCTGGATTTGGAGGAGGAGGATTGTCCTGACACTTTGCCGGACTTGGAGGAGCGGGAGTCTGCTGACTCGATGGCGGACTTCGGCGAGGACTCGGGTGACGCGGTGTCGTTGGCCTTGGAAAGATGATGCAATCCTTTTTCCATAGGATGATACGATGTTTGGCCTCTCCGAGAAAGCGCCGTCACCTCCAAAGAATGTCAAGTCTGTAGCCCGAATATGGTGGGTCCACCACCTCATCAACCAAGACACGAGCATAGCCCGCTGGAATCGGGTTGCAATGGAAGGTTGCCTCGGGTGGATTTGTGAAAGCACAGTCGTCCGCCACCTTCATGGATATGTTCTTCATTTTGACGTGTAGCTCGCAGTTAGTGTTCTCCGTGATGTCATCCACGGGGTATCTACCCAGCATTGCGTCGTCCGGGACGGAACCCACGCTGCTTCTCGGCATGGATGGGCCGGTGCTATCCAATGCTGGATCATCCGCTAGCTGCTGGAGCTGCTGAGACCCCCTTTGATGGGTAAGTGAGTCAATCTGCTCCGGCTGCCGCTGGAATTTGACTGCCAATTCCACTTGACTTGCTTCTAGGCCTTGAAGGCGTTCATAGTCCCGCTTCCTCTGCTCCTCCTCCATCTTCCTCTTCTTCTCCTCCACAATCTTCTTTCTCGCACGGGTTCTGTAGTCGTTGTTCCAGTCTGAAAACCCCTCATACCATGGCATAGCGCCCTTGCCTCGTGTTCTTCCCGGGTGTTTAGGATTTCCCAGGGCACGCGTAAGCTCGTCGTTCTCTTTGTTGGGCTGGAACACCCCCGTTCGTGCCTCTTCTATTGCAACAAGTATCGCATCGTCGGCTCCCTTCAGACTTGCCCTCGTCGAAACATTGCCTGTCTCCCGGTCCAACTCCCCCCCCCCATGCGCATAGAACCAAGTCCTGACCCTTGGGGGCCAGCTCTTAGTAGCCGGACTGACACCGCATCCTCCATCTCTTTCTCGACTTATCCCACTTAGGCATTGCCACCGATAGCCACCGCCCCACTTATGGAACTTATCCTTTTTTCGCATTCTTCTTGTTTATTCTCGACCGTTCCTTAGCTAATTCCGAATCCTTGAATTTCACAAAATCGTCCAAATGATCACGTTGGTTCTCCAGTGTTCCCTTGAATACTGGAGTCTTCCTTCCTCCATTGACGTACTTGTTCCATTCACGATTCTTGTAGTTCTTGAATGCAGTCGCCATCATCCTAAGAGCAGCCTCTTTGACTTTCTGCACATCTGCTTCTGTGAAATGATCTGGTAGGGTGAAATGTTCCATGAGAGTATCCCAAAGCAGATCTTTTTGATTCTTGTCGACAAAAGTAACAGCTGGACGTGGCTTTGCTGGCACTCTCCATTCTTGAAGTTTGATCGGGAGTTGGTCCTTCACAAGAACTCCGCACTGATGAACGAACTTGTCCGCAATCTTCTTAGGCGCTAATGGTTTGCCAGTAAGGCCGCATGCCTCGATATTGTACTTTACGCTCGGCTTCAACTTTTTGTTCGGGCCTCGTTTCGTCCTTTTGCCTGAAGATTTGCTCGATCCGGATGGCTGAAAGAACACAGATCGATTCGTTAATATGTCTTCAAGTCATTTAAAACATGTGATGATCACCAGATGCCTGCTTATATAAATATATATACCTCGTCGGTGTTTGTTGTTTCGGGATCAACATGTTCTTCGTCATCATCATAATCATAGTTCATGACTTCGTCGCGATCGAATATCATATCACCCTCTCCGGTGTTGTTTAGAAATTCGGAGCCGTCATAATCTTCTTCATTCTGATTAACATCTGCCCCGCGTATCATATCGAACATGGTCTGTTCTCCCTCTCTATCGGTATTGTCTGCCATAGCTTTTGTTTAACTAATCCAACAGAAATATAAAACAATTTAGTATTCAAATCTCGAGTAATAGATATAATCTCGAATACATCGTCCAGAATAATAGATATATTCTCGAATACATCATCTCGAATAATATATAATATTGAATAGTACATCACTGGCTATTAGCTAATAAAGATCGAATACTACTGAAGAATCTAGGACACTCGCGGTTCCTCCGTGCGGCGGTGGACACCCAAAGAGAAGGAACCCTCACAGATCATAGCTGAAGGAGATCCCGAAGATACCGCCACGTATTGGAGAACCTGCCGCCTCTAACGCAACCATGTAGCGATGGGCGTGCTCGCCCTCCTCCACGACACGGCGACGTACCACCTCCGCGGGCTGGGTCCCTCCGCACCAAACAGGCCCACGCTAACGCCACCAAACGAGATCGGGGTCGACGACGGGACCCGCGGCGGGTTCCTCGTCAAGCGGCGCTTCTCAAGCAGCACCTCCAGTGCCAGCCAGGCGGAGCCAGTCCCGACATGGGTCGGCTGGGCGTCGTCGCGACGGGTCGACGGCGAGGATGCGGGCGAACATCGTCGAGAACAAATACTAGCTATATGCCCGCAAAAGTAACATTTTATTAATGATTGGATTTTGATAACTAAAATTTCTAACATTTCTATATAACTAACATTTCTATAACATTTCTAACAATGCTATATATAACTAACATTTCTATAACATTTCTAATATTTCTATAACTAAAAACAGAAAAATTATAACATTTCTATATATATAACTAACATTTTTATAACTATTTCTATAACTAAAAACAGAAAAATTTCTAACAATTCTAACTTTTTATAACTATTTCTTTAACTAAAAACAGAAAAATTTCTAACAATTTCTAACATTTCTAACAATTCTAACAATTCTAACATTTCTAACTATTTCTAAAAAGAGAAAAATGTCTCACAATTTCTTAAAATAGAAAAATCTATAACTAAAATGTATGTGTGTGTGCGCACCGCCACGGCGAGGCGAGAGGCGACGTGGGCAAGGACGACGGCGACGGCGAGCGATGCACGGCGATGACGGCGTCGGGACGACGCGGCGGGCAGCGGGGACGACGGGACGGGACGAGGCGGGCGGCACGACGACGGGACAGTGGCAGCGCTGCCGGGGCGGGCGGCGGTGACGACGGGACGACGGGACGGCACGAGAGGGCAGCGATAACGGGACGGGCGGCGGCGGCGGCGGGCATGCAGTGCGAGAGGAGAAGAAGTAGAGGAGAGATGAGAAACCAGCGAAATTTTGAAGTGTTTTCTTATATAGAAGCACCTTTAGTACGGTTGGAGCCACCAACCGGTACTAAAGGTCTGTTTTGGCCAGGCCAAGCGGCGGGAAGCGACCCCCTTTAGTACCGGTTGGTGGCACAAACCGGTACTAAAGGCCCCCCCCCCTTTAGTACCGGTTGGAGCCACGACCCGGTACTAAAGGGTGTGCGCTGCCACGCGAGAGGCGCAGAAGTTTAGTCCCACCTCGCTTGTTTAGGAGCGCCAGGACCAGTTTATAAGCCCCGGCGCGGGCACTGCATTGAACTCCTCCCAATAGCAGGCCATCTCGGCCTACCTCTCCTACTCTGCCTGTGGGCCTACTGGGCTTGCGGGCCTGCATCCTGTACCAACTACAGGTTGGGTTTCTAGTCGTATGCAGGCCGCTATGGCGCAGTAGGCGGGCTTTTTTATTTTCTTATTTTTTTTGATTTATTTATTTTTGAGTTTTTTTGCTGTATTTAGAGTTTCTTTGTGAATATTTTTGCTTTAGGTACAAAAATTACAAACTTTCTGTTAGTGCCGGTAGATTTCAAATTTGAATAGTTTAAATTTTGAATTATTTGAAATTTGTGTGAATCACTAGTTTGTGAATAACTTAACTTTGAAAAAGTTTTTCAGTGATTCTTTTTCTTATGTTTAATATTAGTGTGTTTTATCATTATATTCAATTTAGTAATGCTTAGGTTATTTAAAAAATGAAATGCCTTTGTAACAGTTCAGTTTTCATCGGAAACCCTGATACTTCGAAAGAGATTGTCCATTTTCTACACGAAGTGCATCCAGTTTTTGCCATAACCCTCTCTACTTTCTTGCACATGCTATTTGTATGAAATTATGATACCATGCCAACTTTCAACCTTTTCTGAGTTCATTTGAATTGCTTTTCAATTTCAGGGTCATTTAGCTGGAAAAAAATCAGTAAATGCATGAAAAGAATTTGTTTGCACATAAAATTTCTTCGCGTTTCAAATGCCAAAACACATAACTACCCTAACTATTACAGACATTCCCTCCTGGGTGTGAAACACGAAGAAAGTGATGATAGTGAAGCCGATCACATCCTGCATCTTTGGGTGTGAAACTTTTTCTTCGCGTGTGTCCCTTTGCGTCGTAACCATGGAAAATCTTCATCATTTAACGGGATGCTCGGGTCAATATTCACTGTGAATGGAGCAATTTCATCAAACTTTTCATAATCTTCTGACTTGTCTGTCTTGTCATCCACTCCCACGATGTTTCTCTTCCCAGAAAGAACTATGTGCCGCTTTGGCTCATCGTACGATGCATTCACTTCCTTATCTTTTCTTTTTCTTGGCTTGGTAGACATGTCCTTCACATAGAAAACCTGTGCCACATCATTGGCTAGGACGAATGGTTCGTCTGCATATGCAAGATTGTTGAGATCTACTGTTGTCATTCCGTCTCGGGTCTTCCGTTACCCGCCTCGTGTCATATTGACCCATTTGCACGAAACAAAGGGACCTTTAAACCACGTCGATAGTCAAGTTCCCATATGTCCTGTATATAACCATAATATGTTTCCTTTCCGTCTTGGTTTACGCATCAAAGCGGACACCACTGTTTTGGTTGGTGCTCTTCTTATCTTGGGCGATCGTGTAAAATGTATTACCATTTATCTCGTACCCTTTGAAAGTCATTATATTCAAGATGGTAATCGGGACAGCAAGTACAGGTCATCTTCAATAGAGGTGTCATGCATGGTGCGTGTTCGCAACCAGTTGGCGAAACTCTGGTTTGTTCACGTGTAATCCACTCATCGAGACCGCTCCGGGTGTTTGGGCGTAGCAAATTCTTGTGTTCATCCATATACGGAGCCACCAAGGTGGAATTCAGAGAACTGTGTAGTGTGCTTCAAAGTGAGAGAATGTCCGTCCATACATATTATTTGTTCCCCTCCTAGCGTGCCTTTTCCATCGATGCGCCCTTATGCCGTGATTCAGAACACCAATCGGCTTAAGGTCGGAATAAAGTCAATACAAAACTCAATGACCTCCTCATTTTGATGGCCCTTGGAGATGCTTCCTTCGGCCTAGCACGGTTATGAACATATTTCTTTAAGACTCCATGAACCTCTCAAAGGGAAACATATTGTGTAGAAATACAGGACCTAAAACGTTAATCTCTTCAAGATAGGTGAACTAGGGCGTGCGTCATGATGTTGAAGAAGGATGGTGGGAACACCAACACGAAACTGACAAGACATTGCACCAAATCATTACGTAACCTTGGTATGATTTCTGGAGCGATTACCTTCGAGAGATTGCATTGAGAAATGCACATAGCTTCACAATGGCTAATCGAGCGTTTTCGGTAGAAGCCCCTCAATGCAACCGGAAGCGCTTGCGTCATAATCACGTGGCAGTCATGAGACTTTAGGTTCGGAACTTTTTCTCTGCCATGTTTATTATTCCTTTATATTCGATTTAAGCCGACGGTACCTTAATCTCGCAGGCATTCAAAGAAGATTTCCTTCTCTTCTTTGGTAAGAGCGTAGCCTGCATGACCCTGATGTATGCCGTCTTCTCCGTGCATACGTAGCTGGTCCTCCCGTGCATACGCCCAAGAAGCCAAGCAGGGTCACGTAAAGATTCTTCGTCACGTGCATCACGTCGATTGCGGAGCGGACCTCTAGGTCTTTCCAATATGGCAGGTCCCAAAATATAGATTTCTTCTTCCACATGGGTGTGCGTCCGTCCGCGTCCTTCGGAACAGGTTGTCCGCCAGGACCCTTTCCAAATATCACCTTCAAATCCTGACCATATCATGTACATCAGCACCAGTACGGTTGCGAGGCTTCGTCCGGTGATCCGCCTCACCTTTGAAATGCTTGCCTTTCTTACGGGATGCCTGCTCGGAAGAAATCGACGATGTCCCAGGTACACATTCTTCTTACAACTATTCAAATATATACTATCGGTATCATCCAAACAGTCGTGCATCCGAGGTATCCCTTGTTTGTCCGTCTCCGAAGGTTCTTGAGAGCAGGCCAATCATTGATGGTCACGAACAGCAACGCCTTGAGGTCAAATTCTTCCCCATGTGCTCATCCCACGACGTACACTGTTCCATTCCACAGTTGTAAGAGTTCTTCAACTAATGGCCTTAGGTACACATCAATGTCGTTGCCGGGTTGCTTAGGGCCTTGGATGAGCACCGCATCATAATGAACTTCCGCTTCATGCACAACCAAGGAGGAAGGTTATACAAACATAGAGTCACAGGCCAGGTGCTATGGTTGCTGCTCTGCTCCCCAAAAGGATTAATGCCATCTGCGCTTAGACCAAACCATACGCTCCTTACGTCATCTGCAAACTCCTTCCCGTACTTTCTTTAGATTTTTCTCCACTGCGACCCGTCAGCGGGTACTCTCAACTTTCCGTCTTTCTTACGGTCTTCTCTATGCCATCGCATCGCCTTGGCATGCTCTTTGTTTTAGAACAAACGTTTCAACCGTGGTATTATAGGAGAATACCACATCACCTTGGCAGGAATCTTCTTCCTGGGGCGCTCGCCCTCGACATCACCAGGCTCATCGCGGCTGATCTTATAGCGCAATGCACCACATACCGGGCAAGCGTTCAAATCCTCGTACTCACCACGGTAGAGGATGCAATCATTAGGGCATGCATGTATCTTCTGCACCTCTAACCCTAGAGGACAGACAGCCTTCTTTGCTTCTTACGTACTCTCGGGCAATTCGTTGTCCTTTGGAAGCATATCCTTTATCATTACCAGCAACTTTCCAAATCCCTTGTCAGATACACCATTCTCTGCCTTCCATTGCAGCAATTCCAGTGTGGTGCCCAGCTTTTTCTTGTCACCTATGCAATTCGGGTACAACAATTTTTTGTGATCCTCTAACATGCGCTGCAACTTCTTCTTCTCCAAATCACTTGCGCAGTTTCTCTTTGCATCGGCAATGGCCTGACCTAGATCATCAACGGGCTCATCTGATGCCTCTTCTTCAGCTTCTTCCCGCATTGCCGGCTCAGCTTCTTCCCGCATTACCGGCTCAGCTTCTCCCCCCATTGTTGTATCATCGTATTCAGGGAACCCATGGCCAAGATGGATGTCGTCGTCCTCTTCTTCTTCATTGTCTTCCATCATAACCCCTCTTTCTCCGTGCTTGGTCCAAACATTATAGTGGGGCATGAAACCGGACTCAAACAGTGGGCGTGAATGGTTCTTGGCGTGAGAGTAATTGTGACCATTCTTACAGCCAGCACATGGACAAGGCATAAAACCATCCGCCCGCTTGTTTGCCTCGGCCATAAGCGAGAAAAGTATGCGCCCTCAACAAACTAGGGAGAGCATCGGTCATCGTACATCCATTGCCGGCTCATCTTCATTACACAACACGAATAGACCAAATTAATACAAGTTCATACATAAAGTTCATACAACACTTAAATGCAACAAACAAATAACTCTCTAGCTAAAGCATTTAAATGCAACAACAAATGCGATCAAGATCGCAACTAAGGTAACAATTGATCCAACAGCATAATGATACCAAGCCTCAGTATCGATGGCATATTTTCTAATCTTTCTATTCTTCAAGCGCATTTTCTCCATCTTGATCTTGTGATCATCAACGACATCGGCAACATGCAAATACAATTCCATCTTCTCCCCCTCAATTCTTTTCAATTTTTCTTTCAAGTACTCGTTGTCTCTTTCAACTAAATTTAACCTCTCGACAATAGGGTCGGTTGGAATTTCCGGTTCACATACCTCCTAGATAATAATATCTATGTCAACTTGATGGGCATAATTTGTCATAAACACGAAATGCAACTAATAGTTTTAAAAGAGAATATACCACATCCGAATCATAACAAGGATGAGGGCCGACGGGGACGGATATCAAAACCATGGCACTATGTATAACAAACAATGTACCGGTAAGATAATTATTACATGATTAACTATATATCCGAATCACACAAACATCAATTTTTTATATAAAATTTCATGAACAAGAGGCTCACCACAAGGTGGTGCCGGTGACGAGACAGTGCTTGAGCGATCGGCGGTGGTTTCTGGCGGAGATTTAGAAGGCACTAAGTAAACCACACCTACATATGCAAACTAAGTGTTATTTTGACCTCAAATTGCATATAAATCAAATACTAGCACATACATATATTTCCTCCCAAATTACTAAACTCACAAATTAGTAACTATACAAAGCATGGGAAGAGCTAATCTAGCAATGAGAGTTGAAAGGACAAAGTTGCTAACCATTGTGATCATTTGAATGGATGGGGGCCTTCAAATCTTGACAAATTTTGGGCAAAATTTGTGAGGAGCTCGAGGGGAAAGGGGAAGAACAGAGGAGAAGTTAGGGGAAAGGGGAAGAACAGAGTGGCTCGAGTGGACGAAGGGTTTATGTACGTCGACCTATAGTACCGGTTCGTGGCACGAACCGGTACTAAAGGTGCTGGAGGGGGCCCAGACTGACAACATCCTGCCACCACCCTCATTAGTACCGGTTCGTGGCACGAACCAGTGCTAAAGGTTAGCCACGAACCGGTACTAATGAGAGCGGCCTGGCTAGCCGTTGGAACCGGCACTAATGTATACATTAGTGCCGGCTCTAATACAAACCGACACTAATGTGCTGCACGTTTGACCCTTTTTCTACTAGTGAGTGTTTTGTAGCTGGGTTTGGATTCACAATCAAAGTCATCTTCACTTGATGTTTGAAAGTAAGCATCACATGATTTTACCTTGGCACCACGTGCCATGAAGCAGTAGGTGGGAGTAGGATCGTCTTCGTTATCAGCTTCAGCGTTGGTGTGGAAGTCATTGTCTTCAGTGTTGAACATGGACTTGGCAACATAGGTTGTGGCTAGAGCCAGACTTGCAACGCCAGGGTCGGACTCCTCTCCAGACTCCACATCCGCCTCCTCAGAAGCAGACACCTCCTCGGAATCCATTTCCTTGCCAACAAAGGCACGGGCCTTGCCAGATGAGCTCTTCTTGTGTGATGAAGACTTGGAAGAAGACTTAGAAGAAGACTTTGAGGATTTTTTCTTCTTCTTGTCATCAGAATCATATTCTTTGCTCCTCTTCTTCTTCTTCTCATTGTCCCACTGTGGACACTCAGATATGTAGTGACCAGGTATCTTGCACTTGTGGCAGGTTCTCTTCTTGTGGTCATGGGTGGAAGCTTCATTCCTTGAGCTGGATCGTGAAGACTTTCTGAAGCCTTTCTTGTTGGTGAATTTCTGGAACTTCTTCACAAGCATAGCAAGTTCCTTTCCAATGTCTTCAGGATCATCAGAACTGTAGTCAGATTCTTCTTCAGATGAGGAAACAACTTTTGCCTTCAATGCACGAGTTAGGCCATAGTTGGGACCATAGATATCTCTTTTCTCAGAAAGCTGCAACTCATGTGTGTTGAGCCTCTCAAGTATATCAGACGGATCGAGTGTCTTGAAGTTAGGACGTTCTTGTATCATGAGGGCAAGGGTGTCAAATGAGCTGTCAAGTGATCTCAGTAGTGTCTTGACGATTTCATGCTTGGTAATCTCAGTTGCACCGAGAGCTTGAAGCTCATTTGTGATGTCAGTCAGGCGATCGAACGTGAGCTGGACATTTTTCATTGTCGTTTCTCGTGAAGCGGTTGAAGAGGTTGCGAAGAACACTGATCCTTTGATCTCTTTGGGTTGAGACGCCTTCGTTGACCTTGGATAGCCAGTCCCAGACCAGCTTCGACGTTTCCAGAGCACTCACACGGCCATACTGTCCTTTGGTCAGATGACCACAAATAATGTTCTTCGCAGTTGAGTCCAGTTGAATGAACTTCTTGACATCAGCAGTGGTGACACCTTCACCAGTTTTGGGAACTTCGTTCTTGACGACATACCAGAGGTCGACATCAATGGCTTTAAGATGCGTACGCATCTTATTCTTCCAGTAGGGATATTCAGTTCCATCGAACACGGGGCAAGCAGCGGAGACTTTAATTATCCCTACAGTTGACATAGCTAAAACTCCAGGTGGTTAAACCGAATCACACAGAACAAGGGAGTACCTTGCTCTGATACCAATTGAAAGTGTTAGTTATCGACTAGAGGGGGGTGAATAGGCGATTTTTATGAAAGTATTCAAAACATGGAAGTTTTGAAGACAAACAATGGAAATGACCTAATTGATATGCAGTGGAAGATAAACTACAACAAGCAAACCATAGTCAAGTATGCAATGATGTGAAAGTACAGGACTAATAGCAGCTAAGTAGTAAGGATCAGGATGGAAGATAGTATGAAGCCAATCAGCGATAGTAGTCAAGCAATGAAGTCAAGCAGTGCGACAGATAGGCAATGACTTCACGAAGACAAACTCTAAGTAAAGGAAGGAGAGGATAGATCCGGTCCTTGTTGAAGACACGGGATTTGTTGGACCAGTTCGATTCTTTGTGACAATTATGCGTCTGGTTAGGGAGGCTGAGATTCAACTCAGAAGACCGCGTCTTCACCTTATTCCCCTTGAGCTAAGGACACACAGTCCTCGCCCAATCACTCTGGTAAGTCTTCAAGGTAGACTTCCGAACCTTCACAGACTTCGTTCATCGGCAATCCACAATGACTCTTGGATGCTCAGAACGCGACGCCTAACCGGCTGGAGGATTCACAGTCCTCAAGTGTAATAAGTCTTGGTCACATGAGCGAAAGACTTGATGATGCCTAACACTCTTTGGCTCTGGGTGTTTGGGCTTGGTCCTCGCAAGGATTTCTCTCTCTCAAAGGCTTCGAGGTGGGTTGCTCTCAAACGACAAAAGCCGTGCACTAACTCTGAGCAGCCACCCATTTATGGTGTAGGGGGTGGGCTATTTATAGCCACTGGGCAACCGACCTGATATGTCTAAAATGACCCTGGGTCACTAAGGAACTGACACGTGTTCCAACGGTCACATTTCAAACACACACGACAACTTTACTTGGGCTACAAGCAAAGATGACTCATCCAGCTCTGGATAAGATTTGCTCACATTGTCTTTGCTCGAAGACATAGGATTTGGGTTGAGCATCACTTCAGTCATTTTGACTTTGTTCACTAGGACCCCACTTAACAGTACGGTGGTTCCTATGACTCAACAAAGAAGAAAAAGGAAACAGCGAAACAACACAGTCTTCGCGCTCCATAGTCTTCACTCAATGTCTTCTCATGTAATAGTCTTCAATATGAATATCTTCACATACCACCATTTGCGTCAATGTCTTCATCCATTTATAGGGGTCATCTCCGGTAGGTAAACCGAATCAATGAGGGACACTACCTGCATTATCCTGCAATTCTCACAAACGCATTAGTCCCTCAACCAACTTTGTCGTCAATACTCCAAAACCATCTAGGGGTGGCACTAGATGCACTTACACACTCGTCGTATACTCCTGGCATAGCACTTCTTTGCCATCAATGATCTATGCACCTACATCGTCACATGAGTCGATGATATGCAACATATATAGTTGAGCAACAGAAAGAGACAGACTTGGAAAAAATATAAACAACATATCATAAGCATAAATAATAAAGTTCATCGTACCCAAAATACCATAACAAGAGTGATCTTCACTAGTCGAGGAGGAGGACGGTTTAATTACATCACAACTAAAGTTTTACCGTGCATAACTCAAAGTTTTGTCATACAGAAAGTACGGACTAAACGGACACACATTTTCATATATCGACAATCACTCCAACATGTAGTGTCATCCATCCAAGTCAGGGAGAAAGTCCCCGAGCTTGGTGAAAGTGAGGGAGACCTGGACTAGGGGGTGTCTGGATAGCCGGACTATCATCATCGGCCGGACTCCAAGACTATGAAGATACAAGATTGAAGACTTCGTCCCGTGTCCGGATGGGACTTTCCTTGGCGTGGAAGGCAAGCTTGGCGATACGGATATGTAGATCTCCTACCATTGTAACCGACTCTGTGTAACCCTAGCCCTCTCCGGTGCCTATATAAACCGAAGGGTTTTAGTCCGTAGGACACGCAACCATTACAACAATCATACCATAGGCTAGCTTCTAGGGTTTAGCCTCCTTGATCTCATGGTAGATCCACTATTCTACTACCCATATCATCAATATCAATCAAGCAGGGGTAGGGTTTTACCTCCATCGAGAGGGCCCAAACCTGGGTAAAAACATCATGTCCCTTGTCTCCTGTTACCATCCGCCTAGACGCACAGTTCGGGACCCCCTACCCGAGATCCGCCGGTTTTGACACCGACATTGGTGCTTTCATTGAGAGTTCCTCTGTGTCATCACCGATAGGCTTGACGGCTTTTTCAATCAACAACAACGCGGTCTAGGGTGAGACTTTTCTTCCCGGAGAGAACTTCGTGTTCGCCGGCTTTGCACTGCGGGCCGATTCACTTGGCCATCTGGAGCAGATCGAAAGCTATGCCCTTAGCCATCAGGTCAGATTTGGAAGCCTAAATTTCACGGCTGACATCCGCGGAGACTTGATCTTCGATGGATTCGAGCCACAGCCGAGCGTGCCGCACTGTCACGATGGGCATGACTTAGCTCTGCCGCGGACGGTACCACAGGCCACACGAGTCGCTCGACCCATAGTTCGGAGCCGACCGCGCAGACGAGATAGGTGGCTGGACACCGCCTCGGGGGCTGCAACTTCCACGGCGATGGAGCCGAATACCGACCTTGTCCCTTGCAAAGCTTGTGACTCCGAGGTGCCGGACTCCAAACCTCCGGCGCCCCTGCCAATCGAATCCGATTGGGCGCCGATCATGGAGTTCACCGCCGCGGACATGTTTCAGCACTCACCCTTTGGCGACAGCAAGAATGGAGGTTCCGGCATCGGAGACAATAACACCCCAGAGAGTGCCGAAGACAACCCCCTCCATCAAGATTCGGCACAGGAGGATGGAGAAGCCAGCCCTCAAGAGAGAGCGGCAGATGAGGAGCTAGAGGATGACAATTACATACCTCCCTCCGGAGACGAGGCAAGCCTCAACGACGACGAATTTGTCGTGCGAGAGGATCCCGT
The DNA here is from genome assembly GCA_021437245.1 of Aegilops speltoides. Taxonomy (NCBI): domain Eukaryota; kingdom Viridiplantae; phylum Streptophyta; class Magnoliopsida; order Poales; family Poaceae; genus Aegilops; species Aegilops speltoides. The sequence continues at coordinate 21,629,479 of CM038147.1, read as the reverse complement.
CGAACAAGAGCGTTTTAAACGCAGGCTAATGGCCACGGCGAACAGCCTAAAGAAAAAGCAGCAACAGCTTCAAGCTGATCAAGACCTGCTGGCCGACAGAAGGACCGAGGTCCTCGCAGCCGAATAGTATGAACTCGAACGCCCCTCCAAAAGCTACCCAAAACGCAAGTTGCTCCCCCAACTAGAGGAGGAAGCATACAAACCTTCATCACCAGCGCACAATACGGCAAACCGACCACCTCGTGGCCGCGACAGAGAGGCATCCAGGCCCTCCGCTAGAACCGTACCCCAACACCGCTCGAAAAGCGCGAAGCCACAGGGCAATGCGCCGGACTTGCGGGATATATTGGAGGATAAGGCAAGACAATCAAGATCTATCTACGGATCAGGCAGGCGCCCCACGACCCACGACGACTACCGTCGCGCGGATCTGACAACTCGGCGGGCGAACACGAAGACAAAGCTCTCTTGAGCTACGTCGTGATATTGCTCAATATAGAGGCGCCGCACACCCACTATGCTTCATAGATGAAGTAATGGATCATCAAATCCCTGAAGGGTTTAAATCCGTGAACATCGAATCCTACGATGGCACAACAGACCCCGCGGTTTGGATCGAAGATTATCTCCTTCATATCCATATGGCCCGCGGTGACGATCTCCACGCCATCAAGTATCTCCCACTCAAGCTTAAAGGACCAGCTCGGCATTGGCTTAACAGCTTGCCAGCAGAGTCAATTGGGTGTTGGGAGGACCTGGAAGCCGCATTTCTCGATAATTTCCAGGGCACATATGTGCGACCACCAGACGCCGATGACCTAAGCCATATGATTCGGCAGCTAGATGAATCGGCCAGACAGTTTTGGACACGGTTCTTAACAAAGAAAAATCAAATCATCGACTGTCCGGATGCAGAGGCCCTCGCAGCCTTCAAACATAACATCCGCGACGAGTGGCTGGCCCGGCACCTAGGACAGGAAAAGCCGAAATCAATGGCAGCCCTCACATAACTAATGACCCGCTTCTGTGCGGGAGAGGACGGCTGGCTAGCTCGCAGTAACAACCTCAGCAAAAATTCTAGCAGTCCGGACAACAAGGACCACAATGGCAGGTCGCATCGCAACAAAAACAAACGCCGCGTAAACGGCGATAACACTGAGGATACGGCAGTCAACGCCGGATTCAAAGGCTCTAAACCGGTCGTGAAAAAATCCATTCAAAAGAACTACTCGGGTCCATCAATTTGGACCGAATACTCGACCGCTCTTGCCAGATACATGGCACCCCCGAAAAGCCAGCTAACCACACCAATAGGGATTGTTGGGTATTCAAGCAGGCAGGCAAGTTAATTGCCGAAAACAATGACAAGGGGCTGCACAGCAATGAAGAGGAGGAGACTCGGCCGCCGAACAGTAGTGGACAGAAGGGTTTCCCCCCACAAGTGCGGACAGTAAACATGATATACGCAACCCACATACCCAAGAGGGAGCGAGCGTGCACAAGGGCGTATATGCGATGGAGCCATCGCCCAAGTTCAATCCATGGTCCTCTTGCCCGATCACTTTCGATCGAAGGACCACCCACCAAGATCCGCCATGGTGGATTCACCGCGTGGTTTTAGACCCAATCGTCGATGCATTTCAACTCACTAGAGTCCCGATGGGCGGCGGCGGCAACTGAACCTGCTTTATCGAGATACGGTCGTAAGATGGGCATAGACCCCTCAAGGATTAAACCTACAAAGACGACCTTCAAAGGCGTCATACCAGGTGTTGAGGCCAATTGTACAGGCTCAGTCACACTAGAAGTGGTCTTCGGATCGCTGGATAATTTTCGAAGCGAGGAGTTAATCTTCGACATAGTCCCGTTCCGCAGTGGCTATCACGCCCTGCTTGGACGAACCGCGTTTGCAAAGTTCAACGCGGTGCCACATTATGCATACCTTAAGCTCAAAATGCCAGGCCCCCATGGAGTCATCACGGTCAATGGAAACACTGAACGCTCCTTCCGAACGGAGGAACACACAGCGGCTCTCGCGGCGAATCTGAGCAGCCTCTTAAGGCAATTTTGAGTCCGGCCATTAAGCGACGGACATGACTAAACGCGCCGGGTAACATACATCAAGACCACAGCACGTTCCGAGAACGCGTAGCAATGCGGCCCCAACCCCAGCCCTTGCATGATTGCAAGGCGAGCTCTTCGCGTACATCATTACGCTCTGAAGATAACATGGGCATAGGGGGAGGGCCATGACCACGAGAAGCCCAGAGTGCTGCTCAACCACACCAGGGGCGCCCACGTGTGTCACTTTATTTTTTTCTTCTCTTTTTTCCACAGGACTCTGTTTACCAGAGACCCTGTCCGGCAGTATAGCCGCCGAACTCACGATGCAACAGCCAGGGAGGAACAATGGCTACGACGAACACTCAGGTGGTCTCCATTATGAGCATTAAATCTGTTTAATACACCATTCCGCAGCCTACCCCTGGAGGGGGACATGTCTAATAGTCCAAACCCTTGCTTACCGCACTATTTGTATCGTTCTGCACTCATAGCAGAATTCCTCGAATAAACAATGCATCACTTTTCACTTATAATTGCATTCCTTTTTTTATATATATGTTCATTTATGACATCTTGCATCCGTACAATTTGGTACGGCCGAATACACCAGGGGCCTATGTTCCCCGCATTATGGTGTGATAAGTCCGAACACTTACACAAGTGCGGCACCCCGAACTTATAGCATTATATGCATCGGCTCTGAATCATGTCTTGGGTCAATAGTTGGGTTTGCCCGGCTCCCATGTTTTGGTACCTTACGTTCCGTTCAATCGGCTAAGGTAGCACTGGGAGAACCACTGCGATTGCGCCCCGGTTGAGCTGGGCGAGCGCCTCAGTGGAGAAAGCTGAAACTGACCGTCATGATAAGGCGAGAGCTGGTCGCTGTTCGAGAGGTCTTTTCGAGTCCCTAAAGACTTATGCCGCTTAGAGCGAGGAACAGGCTCCGTCTGGCCCAGGCGTGGATAGTGCCCCGAACTCGGTCTTCCGAACACTAGGGGCTTCACCGAAATTTAAAATTATAGAATTCTATGGCTAAGTGAGAGTGCTCATGCATTATAAGTCCGGTTGCCTTGTTCGTTGTGTTGAGCGCCTCCCTAGATGGACCCAAAAATGGGCACAAGAGCGCTCAAGTTTATCCCAAACACCCCAGCACTCGTGGCTTGGGGGTTGAAGCCGACGACTTGCCATCTCTCAGATTTGATAAACGGCCACACAGAAGGTAATATTTTAAATTAATAAGCGTTTCTTAGCGCATATGAACAAAGTTTTCAGCGCACAGGATAACACATTGCGAGTCTACTCAAATATTACATTTTTGGGGCACTCATCCGCAATCTTGTGGGCACCCTTCAGGACACTATTATAATATATTTCGGGCGTACGATACTCCTTGCCCGCCGGCAGCGCGTCTGTCAGAAGCCTCTCAGCATCCTGCCCCAGTGCACCTTTGCGCGGGCAAGGGCCCGACGGGCACCTTCAATGCAGGCAGAGCGCTTGATGACTTCCACCCAAGGGCACGCATCCACCAGCCGCCGCACGAGGCCTAAGTAGCTCCCAGGCATGGCCTCTTCAGGCCACAGCCAGACTATGAGTCCCTTCATGGCCTGCTCGGCTACCTTGTGGAGCTCGACCAGCTGCTTCACCTGGTCGCTAAAACACCGGATGTCCGCCTCGACATCTTGAGACTAGAAGACCTTCTCCGTTGAGCTCCCTCCTCGGCCCGGTAGAATCGGCGGCATCGGACACCTGCGAGGCAGATCTGCAATCGCTCTGGAGAGCTCAGTCGGGTAAGTAACAGGTAATTCACATCCACATGCTTGCTTTGCATGAAAAATGCCTTACCGCCGCTATTTTCTTCACCGCCTCAATATCTGGAGGGCCTTATGGGCCTCGGCCTTAGCGGCTTTGGCACTTTCAAGAGCGAGGCAAGCTCGGACTCTCGAGTCTTGAGTCGTGCTCCAAACTCTCATGCTTCTCCACGAGCACAGGCTGTTGTCGCACCTCCGCCACCGCGCCTCCTGCCTCTCTCGCTCCGCTCGTTCCGCGGCTGCATTACGTTCGGCCGCGGACACGGCCTCCTTCAGGGTCGCCACCTCGTTCGTGGCCCCTGCAGTGCCCACGTTATCCTTGTCATTTCCATTTGCAACCAAAATCCTTTTACATAAGGTACAAATTTAATCGGTGTTACTCACCTTCTTTGTCCTCGAGCTGCTTCTTGGCAAGGCCGAGCTCGTTCTCGGACCGCTCGAGGTTACGCTTCAAAGCATCGACCTGTGCGGTCGGTCGGGCAGAGGTCGGCGCAACCTGCAAACCCATATTGACATAATTTTAGAACTCCTGCATATATCTTTTTAGATCCTCGGTCCGGTTTTTCTTTTGAACACGAACCGAGCATCGAGGGCTACTGTCTATGCGGTATTACATTAAATATTTTAAAACTTCTTACCTCAAAGCTTGTTAGAAGGCTGCTGCGAGCTTCGGTCAGCCCGCTCTTGGCGAGCTGAACCTTCGAATCACCGCACTCATGATAGTGCGGTGTTCTTCCTCGATGGAAGCGCCGTTGGCGCCTCCAACAAGTTGTCCGGCGCCTCGGTTGGGCGGAGGCTGCGGTGTCACGGTCTTGCCCTTCTTCACGAAGGGCGCTTGCGGACTCCGGAACCACTGCGGGTTCGGCACGGAGTCCGCACGAAGTCCGGAGGTTGCCTTGTGGCACCTCCGGAGCCTCCCCTCTTGGCGGATCCCCTCCTGGGATCCCACCTCGGCGTCCTCAGCATCGCGAGGGGTGGAGGCGGTCGGAATGGAATCTACATCCGACGGAGCCAAGGACCCGCTGGATGAAGCGGCAAGATCCTCCTCGGCCGGACTACAGGTAGTGTGCGGCATTAGAAGGACACTATGTGGCACAAAAGAGAAATTATAAATCACTCAGGAATCCGGATACTTACGATCTTGCCAGGGGCTTGGCCCTTGAGGGCCACTCCTCATCGCCGTCGTCGGCGTTGGTGGACCAGTCCGGAGGAAGGGCCCTCCCCTTCTTGGACCCTTCGGCCTCCCCCGTTGGGGAAGCCTTCCTCTTCTGCTCTCCCCCCTCCTGGGGACAGTCCTCTTTCTCCTCCTTGTCTTCGGGGGAGGAGTCTGCCTCGGAGCCATCGGACGATGAGTCCGATACCACTTGGCGCCGGGAACTCCTTCGGGTTCCCGTGGCCTTCCTTGGCCATCTTCTCCGGCACCACGTAAAGGGCCGGAACCAGCAGCCCCGTCAAACGGGTGTTCGCTGGGTCTTCGGGAAGGGGAGCCGGACAGTCTACCTGTCCGGACGTCCTCTGCCAATCCTGTTAAAGGCATTGGGAGTTTTAGATCCCACATAGAGTCAGACTATGAAAGAAATAAGTGTCCCATAGAGGATAACAAAGCTTACCTCGCCGGCCGGGCGCTTGGTGCTGAATCCGCGGTCTTCCATTGCGGATGCGGGGGCTTCTCCGCCCTTGAACAGCACCCTCCAGGCAGCTTCATACGTCGTGTCGAAGAGCTCGCTCAGGGTCCGGTGCTGTGCCGGATCGAACTCCCACAAATTGAAGGCCCGCTGTTGGCAGGGGAGAATCCGCGAGCATGACCTGGATCACATTGACAAGCTTGAGCTTCTTGTTCACTAGGGTGCAGAGACAGGATGGAGTCGGTCGGCTCCTCCGAACTGCCCCATAGCAAGCCCTTCTCTTTCCGGAGGTGAGCTACATGGGGAACCAGATCTGAACTCGGGGGCCGCAGCCCATTTAGGGTCACGTGGCTCGGTGATATAGAACCACCCGATTGCCACCCTTTGATGGTTTCCACGAAGGCGCCCTCGAGCGAGGGACGTTGGGCATTTGCCCACCATGGCGCCTCCGACTCTGCTTGGGCGCCCTTCACTACCTTGGCTTGACATTGAAGGTTTTAGCCACAAGCGAAGTGGGGCTGGATGCGAGGAAGGCCTCACACACGATGATAAACGCCGAGATGTTGAGGATGAAGTTTGGCGCCAGGATCGTGGAAGTCGGGCCGTAGTAGTACATGAGCCCCAGACGGCGGGATGAAGTGGGAAGCCCAGTCCATGGAGGAAGTGGGAAGAATCGACCCTCTCATGGGGCACTGGGGTGGGGATGAGCTGCCCTTGTCGGGCGGCCGGTCTTGTGATGTCGCTGGATAGGTATCCGGCGACGCGCAGTTTTTCGATGTGCCCCTCCGTAACGGATGAAGCCATCCACTTGCCTCCCGCTCCGGACATGGCTGGAGAGGGTTGAGGCGAGGTGTGCGAACTTGGGCGCTGGAGCTCGAGTGCGCGGAGATGGATAAGCAAAGGAGGAAGAAGGCATAGGTAAAAAAGGTGGATCCTTATCCCCTTATATATGGGCGGACGAAGACTATGCATCCCCACCGGCTTGGTAAAACTCGCTTATCTCCCAAGCGCCACCATCAATGGCGCGGTTGGGTTACCCACGTCCGTATTGATGGGAATCCCGGAATAAGGGGAACACGATCTCTGCTTCGACAAGACGTGCCAAGGAAACCGCTTCGCTAAACGCGCTAAGGTGGTGTAATAAAAAACGATTCAAGTAAAGGCTTGGTGGTGATATGACGGCATGCCACAAAATACGTCAGCAAATTGAACTTGTGTACATATTATTCTCTCTACGGTGGAATGTGGAATTTATTTTGCAGAGCTGGACACTATCCTGGTGTTCACAATCTTCTATGAATTATTCGGAGGAGGAACATGCCTTGCAATGCTGAACAATATCTTGCGGGACTCATCGTCATTGAAGCCTGGTTCAGGGACTCTTGAGGAGTCTGGACTAGGGGTGTCCGGATAGCCGTACTATCATCATCGGCGGACTCCAACACTATGAAGATACAAGATTGAAGACTTAGTCCGTGTGCGGATGGGACTTTCCGTGGCGTGGAAGGCAAGCTTGGCGATACAGATATGTAGATCTCCTACCATTGTAACCGACTCTGTGTAACCCTAGCCCTCTCCGGTGCCTATATAAACCGGAGGGTTTTAGTCCCTAGGACAGGCAACCATTACAACAATCATACCATAGGCTAGCTTCTAGGGTTTAGCCTCCTTGATCTCGTGGTAGATCCACTCTTGTACTACCCATATCATCAATATCAATCAAGCACGAGTAGGGTTTTACCTCCATCGAGAGGGCCCGAACCTGGGTAAAAACATCGTGTCCCTTGTCTCCTGTTACCATCCGCCTAGACGCACAGTTCGGGACCCCCTACCCGAGATCCGCCGGTTTTGACACCGACAGAAAGGCTTCATGTCGAGACGCTGAGAGGCTATGCGTGTTCGGACGTCTTCCCGCGACATTTCTCCTTCTTCGTAGAACATCCCTGTTTTTTCGAGGACCTCCTTCATGATGATTTGGGCAAGCTCGCGCTGGATGTCATAGAACTCAGCTCGAAGTCGATGATCCTTGATATCTCCTATGTGCTTTGCCCATTGCAGAATATGGGCATCGCCGGATTTAGGTGACATGCGAAGTTTCTGGTGATCCCGTCTATACTCCAGCATTTGGTGTAGGACATAGAATCCATCATTACGAGAATCACTCGGTTGCTGGATGCAGCAGAAGTTAGTCTTATGGCTGAAAACAGGCCTGCCGTGCCTTGTCTTCTTGTCGTTGACCTCTCCATCCCCTTTGTCGTAGTAAAAGATAGCACTGTCGAGAATAGACTTGATGTGGGTGTAATCCTTTTTGTTAATGTTCTTCGACGAGTCCAAGTAAAGAGCATGGGAGTATCGGGGATAGAGGATGATGAGGACGGCGCGCCCGCTGCTGCGCAACATAAGTACACCTCAAATTAATTAGCCTCCACCGTGCAAATGAATGATTGAAATTGAAGGAAGGATATCCACGCGGATGACTTACAGGGGATGATAAGGCACGACAATCGCCCCCTTGTCCTTATTGGCGAGCATGAAATTCACAGGGTAGCCCCTCGCGAATTCTTGGTGCTTTGCGCAGACTGCCAAGAAGCTCTCGTGCATGAAGTACGGCTCAGCGACACAGATAAAATGTATCTGCTCAACCCCGAACCGGTATCTCAACCTTCTTGTCACTACTAGGGAAAAGCCTAGCAGCAGCGCTGGTTTTAGGCCTATCAGCAGCGCGGGTACCCGCGCTACTAATAAGGCGCTACAGCTAACTTATAGCAGTAGCGCGGGTTCAAACCCGCGCTACTACTAATCTGTAATCTCGGAAATTATTTTTTTTGAATTTTTTCGATTTTTTTCTTGATTTTTTTCGAAATTTTCAAATTTCTGAATTATTTTAACTCAAATCTCTAATCACCCCTCATCGCTGCTCAATTTAATCTCTAATCACCCCTCATCATTCCAAATCATCTAACTTCCCGAACGGTCACCATCCTCTCACTACTCCAGCCTGAGCACGCTTAACTTCCGGGTTCTATTCTCCCTCGTTTCCAAGTCTGCACTTGTTGTTTTCCTGACAATAGTGAGATGTCAATCCTATTAACCTCGAAATTTAGCTTGAGCATGAAGTCACACATTTCCTTTGTTTGAGTTTGAAACTATTGTTCTAAAAAATTAGTAACACTAATATTTCTTGAATAATTAGTTTGACCACAGTTTGACCAGATTTGACCACAGTTTGACCAGATTTGACCAAAATTCAAAAAAACTAAAATAATTATTTATTAACACTAATATTCTTGAATAATTAGTTTGACCATAGTTTGACCAGATTTAACAAAAATTAAAAATAATAATTTTTTTGAACTTTTTGCCTCGGATCTTAAAAGCCCGTAACTTTTTTTTCTGTTAGGCTTTTGAGGATTTTGAAAACGTTTAACACGGATATGCTTTTCATATAAAAACTTTTTCATCAGAGTTCGTATGCAAAAGTTATGGCCATTTACAAATTTCGAGAGATTTTGCAAATAAAGTCGAAATTCATATTTGTAAATTTTCCCAACAACTAGACCACATATCACATGGGAAACTTATTTTCTTTTATTTTTTGACATTTTTATCATTTTCTTTTATTTTTTAAAACTGAAAAGGCGGTCCACGGGGGTAGACTTTGCCAAATAGGCGGACCCGCGCTACTACTATGACAGACGATTAGCGATGGCGGGTTTTAACCCTCGCTACTACTAAGTTGATAGCGATGGCGGGTTAGTAGTTCGAGGTTAAAACCCGCGCTCTGCTATGAACTTAGCGGCGGCGAGGTTAAAACCCTCGCTACTACTATAGCATATCCCGGGGGCACGGCAGTGCAGACCGCTTAGTAGTAGCGAGGTTACAAACCCGCTGCTGCTATCAACTTAGTAGTAGCGAGGTTTAAAAACCTGCGCTGCTAGTAAGTAGCAGTAGCGAGGGTTTTTAGCCCTCGCTGCTGCTAAGATTCTGTGTATAGCCTTTTCCCTAGTAGTGTGTCGATGTTTTCTTCAGTTAACCTCTGTGTTTCCTTTCTCTCACTATTAGAAAACAAGGCTAACGTTCAGGCCTGGCCAGCCCATTAGTCCCGGTTCTTCAAGAACCGGGACCCCTGGGGGGTATTAGACCCGGTTCGTGAGCCCAGGGGGCCGGCCGGGGCCTCGCGCGCGTTGGTCCCGGTTCGTGTGGAACCATTTGTCCTGGTTCAAGCCACGAACCGGGACCAATGGTCCTCGCTCCTGGCCCATAACCATTGGTCCAGGTTCGTGGCTTGAACCGGGATAGAAGGGGGGCCTTTAGTCTCGGTTCATGCCACGAACCGGGACAAATAACTTGCCTATATATACACACCGCCGCGGCAGAGCACTCCACAGTGCACTGTTTTTTAAAGCCGGCGAGGGGAGGGCATTTGGGTGCTCTAGTTCACCTCCTATGCACATGAGGTGTTCGATGAAATGCCCGAGCCACACTAGTTAAGCTTTCTCCTCTCGAAACTCGACATCCGAGCTCCATTTTCAATGAGATTTGTCTAGATTTAGCGGTCTGTCACGCCCCGTCCCCGCCCCGTCTTCACCGCCGTCTATCGCCCGCGCCAACCTCGTCACCGGCACCACCGTGGTGAGCCTCTTGTTCTTATCTTCTTTCTGAAAGAAAAAAATTCTTACTTCAGATAGATACTTGTCTAATTTTCTTACTTTTATTATTCCTTGTTATTATATAGTGCGATGGTTTTGGTATCCGCCCCCGTCGCCCTCATCCTGTCTATGATTCAGATGTGGTATATATTATCTTTTCATAACTATTTGGTTCATTTACTTTTTATGACAATTATGCCGACCAATGTGACATAGATTTTATTTATCTAGGAGGTTGTTGAACCGGAAATCCCAACCGACCCTATTGTCGAGAGGTTAATTTAGTTGAAGAAGAAAACAATTACTTGAAGGAAAGAATAAGAAATTTTGAGGAGGAGAATATGATATTGGAGTTGCATGTTGCGGATGTCGTCGATGATCACAAGATCAAGATGGATGCAATGCGGTTGAAGATTAAAAAGATTAGAAAATATGCCATTCATATCGAGGCTTGGTATCATTATGCAGTTCGATCAGTTGTTACCTTGGTTGCGATTATGATTGCATTTGTTGTTAGATTGAAATGTTTTACATAATTTCAATGTATGGTTTAATTAGATGCTCTGGAGAGCTATATGTTGTTCAATGAGAACTATGTATATACTTTGGTCTCACGGTAGTACTTCTTCCACGTGGCGCCGTCTCCGACACCGTGCACGCGTCCATATGATGGTCAAGTCTCCACCGGGAGTCCTTTCAATATGTTCAACGCCCGGTTGAATAGAGTGTCCCACTTAGGCCTCGCCAACGCCTCAGACAGCGAGTCGCTTTCGGCCGCAATCCTGTGCTGCTCTCTCTGCAAAATGCAGAAGGATCGTTTACAAATATGACTAACATGCAGTCGAATTGACCAGAAACTAAAATTACCAGCAGTCTCATGAACTCCGTCGTGAGCCTGTTTGTCTCAAAAACCTTCTTCACTATGTCCCAACGGTGCCGAGCCCTGAGGACGTCACGCTCCCGTGGGACGGTGAACTCCGCCAAGGGGTCTAGGATGCCCAAACTCGCGGCTTCCTCGTTATCCTTGGGCCATATGGACCTCTTCCTGCCGTAACCATGACTTTTGAGGTGGTGGCTCCCAATGTTCCTCTGTTGAAGCCCCTTCATGTACTACGACTTTTTTTGGCAGCTTCGGCCTCGCAAGCCGCCTTGAATATTTCAAAGTGCTCTGCGGTGATTGTCGGATTATCCTTTACAATCTCGAAGTAGGGTTCCTTTTTGGTGACGATCCGATATTTCACCCTTGATTTCCAAGCGGCCAACGCGTCGCTAAACTTGGTCATCGCGTGTTTGTTTATCTTCTTCATTGCCGGGTCCTTATCAGGATCTTTATAATCCTTTCATTCCGGCCCGGGAACAAGAATATCTGGTGTACCTTCTTTAGGAGGGAGGGCCTCATATTATCTATCTTCTTTAGTTTCGCATCATTGATGGTGGCAGTTGTCCGTATGATGCAGCCTACTTGATTGTCGTAGCACGCGCGCGCTTCCTCGGGCGCGATTGGCTCAAAATTGCCGTTGTCCACCTCTGTGACCACCACCCTAGTAGTCCTGAGCTTGTTAGGAAGCCGTTGCCTCTTTGCTTTCGGTTCTATACCAGCTCTGCTAGTCTCGGCACCGGTCTCAGTCTCAGCGCCGGTCTCGACGTCGGTCTCAGTGTTAGCATAGGTCTCAGTCTCAGCGCCGGTCTCGATGTCAGTATCAATCTCCAATGTGACAGGTGGACCCACCAACATCTACTCTTGATCATCGGCGTCCCTCAAAAATTCTTCTGCCGCATGGTAGACGTTGTCGCAGTCACCAGAACTCTGTCCTTCATCATTGCTAGCCATGTTTCCTATGATTAAATCTAGTAATTAATTCTAGACCTAATAAAATGAATAATGACATGCAGGAACGTTGACTCCTTCCCGGTGCGGCAAATCCCGGGCACTCGATATGTCCTAGTTTGTAGCACAAGTCATGCCGAAATTCACGGAAAATTTTGGCATGACTTTTGCTCAAAACTGGACAAATCGAGAACCTAAAATTTGCCGGAACGGAAATGAATCAACATTCCGGCAAAACATAGGCCACTCAGCTTCATTCCCTGAAATCGATGTTCAAATATCCATCTTCGACACCACAACACATGTCCAAATATACACGAGCAACCACATGTTCAAATATACAGGTCCAAATTTCAGAAGCTAATTCAAAAACTACTAATAGAACAAAATTCAGTTAACTTTAGTGCTCTATAATGATGATAGGAAAAAAATCCAGTTAACTACTAATTTCATTCATTTAAGTTATTCATTTAACTTCACCTAATTAACCTACTATACCACTACTACTAGTAGCACTACTAACCTAATTAACCTAGCAAAACCCTACCGCCCTAACTAAAAAAAATCTAATTAACATCTACTAGTACCACTACCGCCCTAACCTAATTAACATCTACTAGTATCACTATATACTACAAGCAGCACTGCTACAATATTTTCTTCTTTTTTTTCTTTTAACAAAACATCTATGAAAACAAAAACCCTACTGCCCTAACTAATTTTTTTGCTATAAACTAATTTTTTGCTCTAAATTAATTTTTGCTCTAACATCTACTACTTAAATTTTTTGCTCTAAACTAATATTTTTCTGTAAACTAACTTTTGCTCTACTAATTTTTACTCTAAAATGCAGAGAGAGGAGTGGTGGGGGGCTTATAGAGAGGGCAGAGACGGTGGCGGGGAGGTGCTCGGCGACGGAGGCAGGGGCGGGGAGGTGCTCGGCAACGGAGGCAGGGGCGTGGAGGGCGGGCTCGGGCACGGGGCAGCGGCGGTCCTGGGCGGGCTCGGGTGGCGGTGAGGTTGAGGGCCACCGCGGTGAGGTCGAGGGCGGCCTCGGGCGGCGGCGGTGAAGTTGAGGGCTACCTCGGGCGGCGGCGGTGAGGATGAGGTTGCGGGTGTCCACGCCGGCAGGAGATGGCGGCGAAGTGGGGCGACGGCGAATCGGGGACGGCAGCGAAGTGGGGCGAGGGATTTGGGGGAGAAGTGGTGGCCGGGTGGGTTGAGGGAAACCGCTAGCTGTTTAAGTGAAACATAACGGTAGCGCGTTTCTGAAAATGCGCTATAGCTAGCGCGTCTCACAAAACGCGCTACTGCTAAGTCTGTCTCTTTTTTTTCCTTTCTCGTCTATTTTTATTTAAAAAAAAATTTCCTTTCTCCTTTTTCTATTTCTTTCATCTTCATTTACTTTTCTATTTGTTGTTCGATTTATTTTCTTTTCGTTAGCAGGCCTTTCTACGTAAACGCGCTGCTACAATAGACATATCGGTAGCGCGGTGTAAACAAGAACGCTACTACTATGTGTAGCTTATCGGCTTAGTTGTGAGAATTTTAGTTGTAGCGCGTTTATAGTTAGGCGCACTACTGCTACGTTTGTATCTGTACTGCCCTTATCCTGCACGCGCTACTGCTATTTAGCACTAGCGCCCTTTTTTGACAAGCGCTACTGCTAAAGTTCTGTGTATAAGGTTTTCCCAAGTAGTGATAAGTTATATGATTTGGTGACCGAATATTGTTAGGAGTCCCGGATGGATCACGGACATGACGAGGAGCTCCAGAATGGTCCGTAGGTAAAGATTGATATATAGGATGATGATATTAGGACACCGGAAGAGTTTCGGAATACACCGGGTAGTCTTCGGAACACCGAAAGGGGTTCTGGACACCCCCAGGAGGTATATGGGCCTAATGGGCCAAGGGGAGAGACCCACCAGCCCACAAGGGGGCTGGCGCGCCCCTCTCCCTAGCTGCCGGCCCTAGGGAACGAAAGGGGGAGGGCTAGCCCCTCCTGCCTTCCCCTTCACATGGGATAAAGGAAAGGGGGTGGGGGCGCCACCCTTCCCTGCCTTTTCCCACGTGCCTAAAAAGACAAGGGGGCGCGGTTAGGGGCAGGAGCCAAAGTGGGATTCATCCCCACTTGGGGTGCCTTCTGGCTGCCTCCTCTCTCCCCCCTCCCCCACCTATATATATGTGGGAGGGGGCGCCATACAAGACCACGACAATCCCTTAGCCGTGTGCGGCACCCCTCTCCTAGTTTCCTCCCTGGGTCATACACTACTAGGGAAAAGCCTATACACAGAATCTTAGCAGCAGCGCGGTTCAAAATAACTCGCTGCTGCTAACTAGCAGTAGCGTGGTCCAAAGAAACTCGCTGCTGGTAAAGATATAGCAGTAGCGCGTCCACCCAAAGACGCGCTGCTGCTATAATTCCTACGAGGCCGCCGCGAGGCTAGTTATAGCAGCAACGCGTTAGCCCGACGCGCGCTACTGCTACATAGCATAGTAGCAGCGCCTTTCCCAGACAAGCGCTACTGCTAAGGTTCCTACAAAAATTTAGTCCCAGCTCGCTCCGTGAAGAGAGTTTATACCACCTTAAATATGTTACTTCCCACACTTTGACAAGCACTTGATCTTCATTGAACTATATGTGTAGAATTTGTGGCTGCAATATGAGTCTTCACCTGTTCCTAAACCGGTGAGGACTCATATTGTCGAATCAGATTGTACACAAAAAGATCGTTGATGATCAATGTGTGTTTTGCATCTTGACATATATCGATGGCGCTTTATCTTGAAAAGCGCTGCTGCTAGATAACTTAGCGATGGCGCGTTTTCTTTGAGCGCTCTGCTAAGCCATCCATCTCCTGATCTCCTCCCTTGGATCCACTCACACACACAGCCACAAATTCTATCTGCGCCGTGCGCCCGGCGTCGCCCTCTCCTCCCGCAGCGTCTGCGCCGCGCGCCCCCGTCGCCGCTCCTCCGTCTGCGCCGGCGCCGCCGTCACCTCCTCCTCCTTGCTGGACTCGGTACCGGCCTCCTCCTCCATCCTCCCTCTCCACTCGCCGCTGGCCGGCCCCTCCTCGCTCCGCCTTCCTCCTCCGTTCTCCCTCAACTGGCCGCGCCGACCGGCCCCTCCGCGCTCCGCCTTCCTCCTCCATCCTACTCTCTTCTCCCTCCTCGAGTCGCCCTCCTTCTCCCAGCTCCTGCTCATATGCAACATATTGATTTAGAACATATTGATTTAGTTGATTTAGTTGACTTAGAACATATTGATTTAGTTGATTTAGTTGACTTAGAACATTTTGATTTAGTTGATTTAGTTGACTTAGAACATATTGCTTTAGTTGACTTAGTAGGCTAGTTGATTTAGTTGACTTAGAACATTTTGATTTAGTTGATTTAGTAGGCTAGTTGATTTAGTTGACTTAGAACATTTTGATTTAGTTGATATAATTTAGTTGACTTAGTAGAACATTTTGATTTAGTTGATTTAGTTGACTTAGAACATATTGCTTTAGTTGACTTAGTAGGCTAGTTGATTTAGTTGACTTAGAACATTTTGATTTAGTTGATTTAGTAGGCTAGTTGATTTAGTTGACTTAGAACATTTTGATTTAGTTGATTTAGTAATCCTTTGCTCATATTGCTTTAGGAAGAATGGCGCCACCACCACCACTATGTCAATCTGTGCAAGTCAAGATCTTGACAACCTTGCAACCGCAAGCTGTTAAGGCATCTACTTCGGCGAGTTTTAGTCATCGCGTAAGAAATTAGATGAAATGTAATAACTATTTTATTTTTAGTGTTGGCATTACTGCATTGTGTCATTTTGCTTAGTTTACACAGATCGTCCCATGCAATGTGAGGTTGAAATTCAACAAGTGACAGGAGACACTTGTGACATTTGAGGCTCTGGGGGCCGTACACTATGGAGGTCGAGAAAGGGCGCAATATGTCGCAGATTGGAGGAGATGGATGGGCCCGTTTCGTTGCTCGCATGCATCTTACTGGTGGTGAGTTGATCAGCTTCAACTTCCGAGTAGAAAGACCCAAGCTAGCTGTCATTTATCTCAACCTGGTGGAAGATGATGAAGATGACGAAGATGATGAAGATGACGAAGATGATGAAGATGATGACGGCCCACTTCATGAAGCCATCGTAGCTCAAAGAACAAGGCTGAGTGAGGAGGAGGTGTCCAACCTGTGGGACATAATTCCGCCACGTGCTGACTTTGTCGGGGTGCCATTCGTGACCCGCTTGACAAATACCATGGTTGATCGACATGATATGGTATGTTATACTTACAAATGCAAATTAATAGTGTTGTGTGGAATATGTTGTGTGGAATCTAGTCGATGATATATATGTTTTAGTGTAGAGTTCGATCACATGCTTATTAATTGATATGTTTTTCTTATTCAGAAATTGGCAAAGAGCATATCTGTGAGTTATGGTATCGAGACTGATGAAGAAGGCTCAGCTGGACTACGCCTTACTGCAAGGGGCTCCGTCGCAACCTGTACTTACCGCGTGGACACGGACGGTCGCACACACTTAAGCTCAGTTGGGTGGAAGAAATTCCTCGATGGCAAGAATCTTCGTGTTGGACAGGCTATCCTAATTACTATCAGGAACACCAACCGCCCAGGCTTGAGGATGATGATTGTCTTGATATCATCTAGAACTACATGTGTGTGTGGCTATATCATCTAGAACTACATATGTGTGTGTGGCTATATCATCTAGAACTACATATGATGATCGTCGTCGATATCATCTAAAACTACATATGATGATGGCCGTTGATATGACCATGCATGTACTGCTTGAGGATGCATGTTGGCTGTGCATGAAATTGTTATCTTAGTACTCCCTTTCGTTTCCAAATTACTCGTCGTGGTTTGAACTAAAACCACGACGAGTAATTTGGAACGAAGGGAGTACTACCGTACCTAGTAATGGTTTATGAATTTGATGAAAGATAGTACCTAGTTTCTAGCATCTGAAGGGAGAGTTGAAATGGAAAATGATGAAAGAGATAGCAGTAGCGTTGGATGTGGAAATCGCTACAGCTAGCTAATAGTAGCGCGTTCCTAAAAAGCGTTGTTGATATCGTTCAACAGTAGTAGCGCTGGTTTGGGCCGCGCTACTACTATGAGTTAGCTGTAGCACCTTATTAGTAGCGCGGCCACACGCGCTGCTGCTAGCCTGAAAACCCGCGCTGCTGCTAGCCTTTTCCCTAGTAGTGATATTTTCATAGTGCTTAGGCGAAGCCCTGTGGAGATAGCATCACCATCACCGTCACCATGCTGTCGTGCTGCCGGAACTCATCCACTACTTTGCTATCTTGCTGGATCAAGAAGGCGAGGACGTCCCGAGCTGAACGTGTGCTGAACACGGAGGTGCGTACGTTTGGTACTTGATCAGTTAGATCGCGAAGAAGTTCGACTACATCAAGCGCGTTACTAAACGCTTCCGCTTACGTTCTACGTGGGTACATAGACACACTCTCCCCATCGTTGCTATGCATCTCCATGGATAGATCTTGTGTGTAGAGAAATATTTTTGTTTTTCCTGTAACGTTTCCCAACACTACAAGAAACTGTAATTTTTCCGTCGGTGCCGCTTTTTTTCCTACGAGGCCAGAAACCCCTCACGGGAAAACAAAATTTCCTGGCGAGCATACTCAAGCCCACATGATAATTTCCTATATTTACTGTAGGAAGATTAATGCCCCACAGGAAAACAGGTTTGCTGTGAGTGCCAGCCCACAGGAGAAATACTTTAGGCCCAGCCCGCAATCACACAACCGGAAAGCCCTCGAACAATTCCCCACTTCCTCTCCTCTGTCCATCTCGTTCGCTCCATGACCGCCACCCTCCTCCCCCTTCTTCACGTTGCCGCCCTCCTCCACCTTCCTCACGCCGCCGCCGTCGCCGTCCTCCCATAAATGGTTCCATCGCCGCTCGTCGTCATTCCTCCTACCTGCACAGCCAGTCATCTCTCACCTCCTCCACGGTGCTCCGAGTCAATCTCCGATAGCCACCGGTGCCCGCCATCTATCCTCCCCCCCCCCCCCCCGGCCGTCAGCCACCGTTTTGACTACACCTCCAGCCGCCGCAACGTCCCGCCTACCCCCACCCCAACAGTACCGCCATGTACGCATTGCCTGCAACCCGTCCTCCCTGACGTGGCAACAGTCGCCTTCTGCTATGGTAAGTCTCAACCATGGTGAAGCAAAAAAGAAAAGAGGGTTGAGGATAAGAGGTTCCATGTAGCCTGAGCTACAAAGAAACTTTGTGAAAAAGAAGTCAGGATCTTTAGTTTTCCATACAATTTAGTACGTAGAATGTAGATTTCCTGACTGCAGGATCTTTGTGAATGATTTAGCCTGTTGTTATTTTTTTAACGAAAGAGCTTTTCTTTGTTGTATATCAAAATTTTAGGAGCTACTATTAGGTGTGTTATTAGCACTCCTATTCGTGTATGTCAATGAAAAACAGAAAAGGTTATTGTTCATGTAATTTGTATGGTTGCTAGTTATGTGCTTCTGGGAAATGTACTGCATGTGAAGATGATGCCTATCTCTTTTCTCAGTGGTTTAATGTACATACCTAATGTCTTGAAATTAGATACGTCAAATATTTATTCTTTTGCATGCTTGATGATTTGTAGTAAATTGAATCTGCTGTTTCATTGAATCATTGTTGAATATGCAGCCCACGTATACATTCTCTAGATATCACATCCTTTGACAAATCATTTTGGCTGTAAGTGTTCAGTTTTACAAGCAAGTTATTCATATTTTTAATTGGAAATGTAGGCAATGGTTTGCATAATTGTGCCAGTCTCTTGTAGGTATTGCTTCACATCTTTATAAATCTTCGTGCTGGAAGGAAGCCATATATCATGAATGCAGGGAAGAGCATGGCAAAACGTATCTCAGGTATCTCTCACACTTTGACAATATACATTATTATCTTGATGTGGTAGTTATCTCAGAAATATACTATGATGAGCTGGTGTTTACCTTATAATTTGTTGTTTTATTATTTATTTCACGAATTACTTATATATGATGAAAAGTGTAAAGTGTTTTCAAAGTATCCACTATTCCATCCCTGACGCTAACCCAACATCTCCTCATATGAATCAACGTTGCTATTCCAATCCTCTTGTCTTCTCCCAAACCCTGATTCGGTCGCAGGTGCCTTGTTGTCTAGAACATGTTGTCTATCGGATGCCGACGAGTATAGACATCTTCTTTATCAAGTTCTTGCAGGTCAGTAGCATGAGGTCACGGATGCACACGCATATCTATCTCATTCTTGTGTTTATGCCATCATGTATCTGGTTTGGCAGTCGTATTCCTTGGTCACTAAAGGGTTTGTGTGGCATGCTAGATCTTATTTGAGGCAATGATATAGTTCTTCAGATCCTCTTGTCCAGTCTTTGGCACTTGGGCATCAAATCTGGAGCCAACTATTGCCCCAACATCTACATATCCTATTATAATTCTCTTTTGAGGGCATGATTTACTTACCTGAATTACAATCTTCATCCTATCATGTTGGTTTAGATGAAGCCGACTTTATTATCTATGGTGTTTTAGCTTTGCTTTATCTGTAACTCCGTGTTATAGTATGTTGTTTGTTGTTTTTTGTGATATTTCTAAAACAAAGCTGCACTTCTTGTTTATATTTTTCATCTTTTTTCGTGATCAAGATATATTTGTGATTGCTTATATTCTATACATGTATAGTAAATAAAATGTTTTATTTCTGAACATATAGGAGGTTCATACATTCAGTTTCCAACTTTCCATAGTTCAATATTTTCATATGTTATCTTTTTAATTCATATCACTTGTTGTCAATATGTGCAGAGGTTTCATGTTTGAAATCTCCGGAATATTTAGAAGTTTGAGGGGTAAAGTCTAACTTGTACTACATGACTTTTTTTTGCAGGAACCATTACATGATATCCCGTCAAACATATGGTTATTGATTTTTGCACCATAATTTATTGTTATATTCAGAATATGTGCATGCCTGAATAATCTTAGAATCGAGACAAGTGTCCGCTTAGATTGTGTTTCTTACTCATCAACGACTCGGAGAATAATGCATAGAAGCAAAGGCTGGAGATATAGCTCTGGAGCGAGTAACTAAACATCATAGGTAATTCAGTATGCCCTCTTAAAGTTTATTTTTCGTCTTGAAGTAGTGCTCTCCAGTAAACAACCATTTTGGTAACTGCATTAACTTACTGAGACATTAGTCAACTGTAATCCTTCAGTTAACTTTATCGAAAATGTATGGATGTTCAGTTCATAGGCAACAAAATCGAGGGCATTGTACATTTTATCATAGTAACGAAGACTTAACTATGTCTCCGGGTCTGTACTTTATAGCGTATACAAGAATGGATAACTTTTGCTTCCATATGGTTCAAACATAAACTCTCAAAGATCCAATTTAATCGGACTAATCAATATTGATTATTGGCTATGAGTTTGTCTGTTTCTCTGATAAGAAAAGCAGAAACAATATACCACAAAAGCCCGTTCTCAATCAACAAAGTACACATCCTTCTTTTATTGATTATTTTGCCGTTTGGCACATCATACTTTACATTCTCTGGATCACTAAGAATTTGCCTTCTTTTTTATCAAGACTCCAACAAAAGTGAGTGAATTGTTGAGGAGTGTAAATACATGTAGTGCCATCTCTGCATATGTTATCACTCTTTACTAGGTGATGTATATTTCATTGTTCGTTGTCATTAATGTTGTACATGGCTTTGTAGGGGAATACTAATTCATCCCATGTTACTGGAGGTAGCAATGATGGTGAGAACATTGATGATAACAACTGTCCATCAGGAGGAGGATCTCGCTAGTCCACCCGCACTTGGAACTAATGAATTACCATCTTATGGTATTTTGGATCTCTCTGGAGATAGTACATGCTCATTAGCAAATTTAATTTGGTGCTTACTATCTTCTGCAATTTGATGGATCTGAAATAGTGAAGTGATATGTATGTAGGTGATGCTCCTGATCATGAACCTAGGTGACTTAGGAAATGTGTGTATTTTGTTGTCATTGCTCTGTTTAATGTGATGGATGAGAATCAGATTGGTGTCATGTATGTGTAGAACTGTTGTTGCTTTCGAGCAAGTGCATGTACAATTTTTCACATGTCAATTGCTGGATATTGAATCATTGTTTAATGGACTCATATGTGTTATGTACAAATTTATTTTGGATGCATTTTCTTATATATGGGCCATTGGATGTATGCCTATGTATTAAATGATTTTGCATTTAAGGTTAGGGAACATAAGTAAACAATTTATGAAAATATACACCCTAACGGCTTTTTCCTGACGGCCACTCATCAAAAAAGGTGCTCGATAAACTTGATGTGGCAAGAGATTTTCGTGTGGTCCGACGACAGGAAAAGCCGACAGGAACTGGTTTCCCGTACGGGCAACCGTCAGGCAATAATGCATTTCCCTGTCATTTTATTCCTGACGGATACAGGAAATTATTTCCTGACGGTAATAGCTATTTTCCTATGGGTTTCTGGCCTTGAGGAAAAGTCTAGTTTCTGGTAGTGCAACAGCCCGCGGTGATCCGGGCTTCATGCCTAGCCCGGATCTGCTCACGGAGCTCGAGCCGGCGCTCCGGCGTCAGAACGGCTCACTCCTCACCCGGTGACGTGGGACATGGCTACTAGGCAGACGGGTGGAGTGGAAAGTGACAGTGGCGGCAGACAGAAGGAGAAAAATATGGATGGATGGTAAGGTTTAGGTGCTGCCGGTCGACTTAAATAGTCGAGCAATGCACTACGCGGCCCACCGAAGTTGCGCCTTGCAGCACCACCGGTCTGATGGAGGAGACGAGTTTCGGACCGCCGGGTTTGGGGGCGTTTCCGGCTGGGACCCCTTCGTCAGTCCGACGTGGCGGGCGTGCCCGGGTGCCCCATATCCGCCCATATTTGGGCCGGATATGGGGTTGCCAGTCAATCTGGGCTGTGTGGGTCAAAAATGTCGACTGGGCGGCCTACCCGGACGTTTTATAATTACTCCGCTGCCACCGTTAATCAGTCACTAGCTTAATTCATCCATCTATTCTAGTACTACTGCATCAGGTCTGCTACATCCGATCCATTTTATTTCCTCTGGTTATACCACACGTTACACGCATATATAATACTCCCTCCGTGCCATAATATAACTAGTGTCAAAAACCTCTTATATTACAGGACGGAGGGAGTATCTTCGGAGTAGCACTGATCGATCTGTATAATCCAGCCATCTAGTTCTCCTACAAGTACACATCTCTACAGCTTTAAAAATATTAGGCACGATTAGATCTTCTTCCAAATAATTATTTCTTCTAGATCTTCGAGTGAAAGATCAAGGCCACTACACAAAATCGTCTCAAGCTGTTTGAGCCGTATCATGCAGAGACCACGAACATCTTTTCTGTGGGGTGTAGAGACCACAAACTTCAGTTCCCACTTTGGTCTTTTTCCCTGCGCCAGAAATAAAATTTGGTTTTTTTTATTCTGGGCTATCAAATTCAAATGCTGATGATTTGACCACTGAACTACTTATTCACACGAAAAAAGGACCAGTACTGAACTACTAAACGGCCATGCTATCAATGCATGAAGAGGTGCACGATGCACATGCTAAGATGCATGCACGATACACGCGCGTACAACTGCAGCTACTTTCAGCAAGCACCGCTTTCCGCTAATCTGAGCAGTACGATCATCTAGAATTTACTAACGCCGACAAAGCATAGTAAGAAAAAAAAAAGGAACATTGACGATAGTTAATGTAGGTACTACAATGCAGAGTGTTGAATCTCTATTCAAGAAAAAGGGACATGATATGCACGGTGAACACGCAACGCCCTGAGCATCCAATGTTGTACTCGCTCCGTTCCTAAATATAAGTGTTTTTTTTATAGATTTCAATATGGAGATTATATAAACACTAGTCATCTACCCGTGCACCTGCACGGCCTAGATTTTACAGGGATACTTTGTTATTAAGAATGTATTTATGTTGGTCATGCCAGTATTTAAATGTAAGACATCATACGACTGGAAACATGCTAAATTGTAAAAACAATGATAAACCTCCTTACGAACTTACACCATCTACTAAGTGATGGAGAGAGTATGAATTAATAGATCCATATGGCAAGATACAATACAACTCAACAGAAGTTGGGAGAAAGATACAGTACATACACCTAGACCTAGCGCTCAACCAAATTTGAAGTGTGAGAGGTATAGGTTCCATGGTTAGCTTTGTTTTTTTCCAAGCATGATGTATATATCAATTATTTCCATAAACTATTAGAAGAGTTGCAGGGTGTTTTTTGAAATAATTCTTGTAATTTCTTTTTAGGTGAATATGTGTTCCATTTAGTGCGGGATTCTCTTATTTGATGTTATTATATTAGTTTTTCGCAGTCGGTGTATATATGTACCAACACTACAATATATATTTTTGTGTGTATTAGATAGTGTGCCTGACTTAACTGGTAAAAAAATGCTATATTGAGACTGTATCTATCTAGCATTATATTAAATATATAAAGTATCTCATAGTACATGAAAATTACTTTTACCCCCAAAATTAAAATGTAATGGATGTGGTTGTGCATAATTCTACTATTTGAAATAGTTGAGGGTCTACCTTGCAACCCCTGACACAAAAATCAATGATACTCCTTCAGTTGGTATCAATTAGTTTTTTCTATTCATATTTTCTTGTGCATGAGAATTTATGCATATTTTCCTATATGTCTTAAAATTAGGCGATTTATATATCAAAATATATGACATTGGTGTTGGTGGTTTATCACGAAGCCATTAGGGAGAGAGTTTTCTTTATTCGTGGCAGGTTTATTTTATCCGGGCTGTGTCTATTTTTACGACGGAATTTTATTTTTATTTTTTAACTGGGCATAGATTCATTTTTTAGCTGAGGCTTGAGAACGCTTTACTTGTACGTGCCCATTTATCTCTCTCTATGTTAGCTTTTTAGGTCTCTTTATGATGGAATTGATTTTTATTTTCTAATCAGGCATAAATTCAGTATATTTTAATGGAGCCTTGAGAATGCTTTGCTTTGACGTGTCGTTTTCTATATCTATGTGGACAGGCATGCTGACAGTTTCCCTTCATAAAATTGGATGTTTGATACTTTTTTAGCTCTGGCATGAAGCTTTTTTAGTTGTACGGGCCAATCTTCTTCTTTTTTTTCTTTTACAAAGAAAGAAGGCATTTGCTTTTTTTTTCTGGGAACTTGAGGTGGATATTGAGGACCCTTTTTGTTGATGGACGTGGCAGTTTATTCTATTAGTTGTAATATTTTTTTAGGTACATGGTGATAATTCTTTTCTGAGGAGATTATTTTTGTTGTACGTGAACTGAATCTTGTGCGTATGGTTGGGTTTTAATAAGGCAGGACTCTTACCTTTCTTCTTGATCTGTAGTAATAAGGTAGGACTCTCCTTTTTTAAGTTTGCCGTGGGGATTGTGTTTTTTTTTTTGAAGGAGGGGTTGTGTTTTTTTTAGTTGTAGCAAGGCAGGACTCTCTCCTTTTTCTATGCACGGAAGGTTTTCATCCCATATATGTACGTGGTGTATATTCTTTAATAAGACATGACCTTCTAATAGATCTTGGCCATTAAATTTAAAATCTAATGGCTATATTATTTTTAATAATGTTTTTTCGCTGAAGATGGTTTATGGTGGGACAAAAGCCAAGGACTCTTGTGGCATTGCATCTGACGGTGGAAAATCATTAATTTGGAGATCAAACGGCTAGTTTGCTCAGTTTTTGAGGGTTAACGTGGTGTCTCGTATGGTGCCTCCAATTAGTAAATACTAGTCGTCAACCCGTGCCACTGCACGGGCAAGAATTTTTTTAATATTATAAGGTGTAATGCACATAAAATTGTAATATAGTGTGTTGAGTTCTTATAAGTATTTTTTTTCTAAAATCTTGTAGGAAATAAAAATAAAAAATATTTATATTAATATTTTACTATCTATTTGTATAGAATATAAAATGTTATGTGCTTTGTACTACAACCAAAATTGGTGACACCATTATATATATTTAACGGCTCCTAATTTCTTTTGACAATACTATAAATATGTCATCTATGAATTTTCTCTCTCTACCGGTTACTATTGGCACGGTTACTCCATGGTTCAATATCAGTCGGTGTGGTTGCCATAATTCATTAAAACATGGTGCAACAACCGTTACATAATGTTTTTTGTGCCGGTCACTCTCGACCCTTCCCACACATCCATATTTAACTAAAATATCTTTCTTTTACTTTGAGTAAATTATGCCACTTGGAAAAGTGGTGATGCTATATTTCTTTAGGCGATGAGAGAGCTATCCGGTATCATAACCCATGGTATATTAGCTTTATCCGGTCAACGCCTACGTGCATATGTCTTTTTGGCTACTATTAAGTTTTATACTAAGTACTCACGCATTATTGTGGTCATATTTCTAAAATATAAAATTTAATCGACATATATATCCAAATGTCTGAAAACAGTGGGTTTTCTTATGCGCTTGCACAGATTATAATTTTGATTTTTTAAATAGAATATAGAATTTGTTTATTAATATATTTTTGACATGGTTTTGAAAAAAATCCTAGATATCGACCACACACTTATATATGTATCTCCTTCTCGCTCTGCCTAGCGGCGCGCCTTGGATGGATCTCCTTCTCGCTCTGCCTCCGGCACTCCAGCGTGAGCGTAGAGTACGTGGTGATTAGCCGCCGGACCATGGCGATGATGGATAGCGTGGGAGAGCGGGGGAGAGGAGGCGAACGGGCTCAGGTGGCGGTGCAGAGAGGGAGGAGGTGGATGGGCTAGGGTTCGTAGTTGTTGGCTGGCTTAAATATCTGAATTTGGCCTCGAGCTGCGAGGCGGAGCGGCGCCATGTAGCGTTCACACCGCAACGACGGAGGAGGCGCCCGTCGGCCGCCATGTCTGCCCCATATTTGAGCTGGATATGAGGGGTTCCGGTCAACTCGGGCGTTTAGGCCCATTTGAGAGGCCCGTCTGGGTCGAAAAATCGTGAACGGCCAGCCCGATCATTTGAGGCCCAATTGAGATGCTTATTTGGGTCGAAAAATCTTGACCGGTCATTGACCGGCCTGCCCGCCTGGGTGTATGAGGCGGGTTTCGGGCGTTCGGCTGTAGATGCTCTTATCCCACAAGTTTGAGCGCGGACAAGGGGAGGGCAGAGATTCTGGGAGGGTGCAGGCACACGCAGGTCGGTCCTTTGCACCTAACCGACAACTAGTGGTGGAGCTTGACAAGGATCAACTAGTGGCGGCGACAACGTCCAGAGCAACTGCGACTGCGAAGGAGTGTCCTCACACGTACCACTGCCGGTCTTTGTCGTCGTTTGTGGCCAGGTTGTTGGAATTTGATCTCAGGTCATAACGAACCGAGAGAAAAGGGGAGCTCTTCTCCAGGTTTTATGCTATGATCGAAGGTACACGGAAAGGTAACTTTTGGTTTTGGCCCGTGTTCCTTAACACCAAGTATAAAAAGAAAAGGTGATGCCTCGTTGGCAATGACAAACACATACATGGGATAACCCCAACAAACTTCAAAATGCCGATCCTATAAGGGTGCACAAAGGGATTAGAAGGCCAACACCACCCCCGGCCACCGCGAGGCTGTGCCGGCGGCTTCATGCTGCCATCTACACCGACCGGCCGCTGCCCATGCCGGCCATCTCTAGTGGCGGTAGCTTTCTGGACGTCTTCTACCTAGTGTTGTCTAGGTTCACGCTTTCGACCATGGGCTATTCACTCGACGCTGTTCTGCTTGGCCAACTAGGAGGGGCTGCATCAAGAGCATGGGAATTTGGCAAGCACCTATAAGCTCACACGTTTCCGCACATGTATTGGTGTTCAAATCAAGAGATCCAAATCCAATTTAATGTTAACCAAAAGTATTATTTCTAACACAGGTACGTCCGTGTTAATTTATTAATACCAAACACTGATTCTGTGAAGCCTTGACAATTCCAATGGGTTCTGTTGGCATTCGTAGATTCAAGTTCACATGTATGCCATGTGGCCACGTACGTACGTACGTCCTGGCTTTGTTGCGTGGTGCACTGTCATCCGTACATACTGCTGCCACCACTCACTCCCTGCGTCCACCCATGTGCGTTAAAATAATCGTTGGAAGTACGATAGCTATAGCTCACGACGACGGACCATGGATCTTTCTGCATGTGCATATACGCTATGGTAGCTATCCCTGTCCTATGGACGTACGCACAAATCTTTCTTTATTAATTTCTTTTTCACGTCAGACTTGATACATCCATTTATTGGACCTACACAATCATTAAAGGACAACATGTTCTCCAAGGATAGTGCCCTATTGAAAGGACATTCAGTTTGGCAGAATTATGTACTTCTTTTTTGAGTCAATCTCAGGAATCATTTATTCAACCGGCACAATGTTTATAGGGACGAAAAGCATACCACCAGGTTGGCCTAACCAAACAAAGCCGCCAGTTCCAAGTATGTTTCGCTAAATTGCGAGACTCGACATTTGAGCTCCTAAATTCGTGAACTCTATTACATGAATAAAACTTGATAAGTGTAGTTTGATCTCCTGGATGATTGCTCCGTATGCAACACCACTTCTGTTGTGAACTTCTTCTACCACCCCTTGCAATCCAATGCCACATGTATACGGTTCTGGTTCAGATCCTTGGCTAGAGCTAGCCCCTCTCTGATAGCGAGGGCTTCTAAAGTAGCCGAGTCACCAATATTAGTGGAATTAAAAGTCGAAGCTCCCAAAAATCTTCCCGCATGATCCCTGAAAATGGCATCACCGCTCCGTTCTGCCCCTCCGTCCAATTGCTGCATCCACGTTCAGCTTTGTGTGATGTTCATGAGGTGCCATCCATCCAATCGGATGAGGAGTTGCGCTCCGATGGGACACCCTGTTCGAAGTGATCACTTGTAGCTTCCTGATTGACGAGGTGATGAAGTCGTATATAGCATGTGGGGTCTTGAATATACATCAATGTATTGCTTTTCTACGGACAACCCAGATCGCCCACATGGTCACTACAAACTTGGTAAAATCTTTCGATGACAGCGCTCCCTACATAGTGAAGCTCCAGCCCTTCGTGTTCTCCTCCTGGTGTATACTCAACTGATCTAGGATAGCTTCGGAAGACAACGCACATGTACTCCGCGACACTGATCTAGGATAGCTTTCGTATTCCATGTATCATATACGCCCTACAAGCTATAGGCTCCAGTTCGTGGCCATGTGACGACGATGGAGAACCTCTCCTGATGGGACTGAGTGCCTAGTCAACCGCGAAAAAAGTACCCTGAGCTTCAATGAAACTTGATGGTTTTCGGATTGACTTCTACTACTTACTTTCTTCCTGGAGGTTTGACGATCCCTGGCGGCCTTATACCCAGCTCTCTCTCTCTATCTCTCTCTCTTTTGCTTAGTCCAGGCTAACATGCGGTATGTCGATCCCACAGTAAAGTTGCCTCAAGGTTCTTCACTCCATGCCCAGAAATACTCGATCCTCCTAGTACACAATGGGATCTTATGTATTGCTTCAGCATCAAGCGGTGTAAAAGTTGAACTAAAGCTCTTCCAACGCACTAGTCGGCTCAATAAGCTCGGAGACTTTTGTGGGGAGTTTGAATTAGAAAGTGATAAGTCACCTGTAACTCTCCTTGGTATCCAATATTGGGCCCAAATGTTTGTCGATTCACCAGCCCTAGGGTCCCGCCCATCTTCACCTATAGTTCAACCACCAGCCAGACAGACTGGGTGCCACTTGTCGCTGGTGACACTGCCGCACCTCTCTTCGAACTTTTTTCCCAGTTACTGTTCAGCGAACAAAGCGCTCCCGGAGCAAAACTTCCTCCCCATCAAAGGCATGGTATATAGCTCCATCTTATTCGTTTCAGGTTTTATTGATTGATGCTTGCATTTCCATTGCATATGAATGTACATTGTTGCCTTCATTTTCATTTGTAGTATAAGATGTTTTTCATTTTCATTGCATACGAATGTCCATTTGCAGAAGTCTTCCTGTACAACGCCTTCCATCCTATAATCTCAGATGTTATGACAATCGATGTTCTCACTTTTTTTTTGAACACATATGTACTCACATATTGGTTGTAGTAACATCTTATATTATGCGACAGAGGAGTAATAATTAAAATTCTATTTCCTTCTACAACAATGCAAAAAAAACATTCTTGTGCCAACTAATTAATTTGGGAGAAATCAAAACTGGGAAGGTGGCAAATATAACATTTATTAGAACTGATACTATGTATTACTCCTCCGTCTCATAATATAAGAGTGTGAAAACGCTCTTATATCATGGGACGGAGGGAGTCTATATTATACCTTCATGATTTGTTACCACTATAATTTAGCACTTCCTCATCTGCGGAACTAAAGTTCTACATTACCAATACACAATCATTAACAACATCTTACCTCGCGGAGGTAGAGCAACATTAGCCTAGTCATTTATGGAGTAGTACGTACTGAATATCTTGAGGTGCTCGATTTCCGACAGAAGCGTGCAAAGTCAAAATTTTCTTTTGAACAAAAATAGGGTGAGAGACACTGATGGACACGTCGGGACACACGGTTTATATTCACAGGAAGAAATTACGTGTCGACGACTTGACCGACAGCGTCTAACGTGTGAAGCCAGACCGCCACGTTGAACACGCGACTGCGAGAGGATCTTCCGACAGTCACATGTAGCACTGCCGGTCTTTGTCATCGTTTGTAACTAGGTACTCCCGTATGAATTTATTACCTAACACTACAGATTTGAGAAGCTTGACAATTCTCGTACGTTGGGTTCTATTGGCACTTGTAGATGCAAGTACACATGCATCTCATGCTGGCTTTGTTGCGTCGTGTGCGTACCTACGTAGCGCCTACCAGCATTGACTAGCTGCGTACACACTCCGTTGACTAGCCCTGTAGAAGGCACCCGGCAAATAGGAGCCACATGGCACGGCCGTTTGCAGCTGGCGGCCCTGTGACGGCGCAAACTTTGACGAGACCCCGACAAAAGGATCTCGACAAAAAGAAGCCGCTGGCAGTTGCTCCACCCATTTGCCGAGCTTGGTAGTTGGCACAAACGGTAAATGCAACCTTAGTAATTCTACCTTTTTTTTAAGGTTATCCATGTTTTTCCATGAATGCTCTTTTCTCGTATGCATTTTCAAGCTTGTTAGGGCAGAAAATCAAGATCTGACCAGCGATCATGAAAGATCTAGCTTTCGGGCGGGGTGAGTCTGGTTTGTGAAGGGGCTGCGAGGCCCGCTCCTCCGTTGGCCGCAAAACTTTTTATATGCTCGTGAGGTTCCGTTCGAAGGCACGTGCCAGGTCCTGGGACTTTTCGAGGGCCGCCGGCCATATTCCATACATTTCCAGCATTTCCAGGGGTTCACGCGGGGAATTCATGAGCGGGGTTGCGACCACGGGAAATCATGGACGGAAAGGGCCGGGAGTCCCCGCAGACAGTTTTCTGTCTATGCCCAGGCGCTACACACACAACCATGAGGGTGGGCCAGGCGCGGGGGGGCACGGGGCCGCCAATGCACATCTTGTTGATGTTTAAATCCACAAAAAATCACGGGAGCCCGGAAATTAACGGGACATCGTGTGGCGTCTTCCCACGGCCAATGGAGGCAGTGTTAAAAATCCGAGACCGTTTTGCATACTGCCTTCATAGAGGCTTAGTGCAAACGAGACCTTGTCCGGCGAAGGATCTAGCTTTCTAGTGGGGGTATGTCCAGTTTGTGAAGGGGGTGTGGGCCCGCTCCTTCGTTGGCCTCGAAATTTTTTCTGTACTCACGAGGTTCTGTTCGAAGGCACGTGCAGTCTGGCATTTTTCAGCGGCGGCAGTATATCCCATAATTTCCTGCATTTACAGGGGTTCACGCGGAAATTCAAGAGCGGGCAGCGCCACATGAAAATCATGGACGGAAACGGCTGGGAATCCCTGCCCGTGGTCTTTTGTCAATGCCTAGGCCCTGTGCGCACAGCCGGGAGGGTGGGCCTCATGCACGGGGCAGGGGGTGTCGGCGCCCGTCTTGCTGTCGTCTAAGTCCCCGGAAAATCATGGGAGCCCGGAAATTCATGGGACCTCGCGCGGCGTCTTCACACGACTCGTGGAGGCAATGATAAAAATCCGAGGCCATTTTGCATACGCCTAACGCAGGCTTAGTGCAAACAGGACTTTGTCCGGCTAAAGATCTAGCTCTCGATTTGAAAGAATATGTGTGCTCTTCATCAACATAGACATTTATCTACAGTAGATCTTGAATAACTGATTGGTATTGTGAAATGACGTAGGAGGACCGTTCCTTTGACAAAGTAGCTCCATTGACGACTAGTCCGACGAAAGAAAAATACCCCCGCGTCGCCCTCCTCTGGCGACACGGGGGGTGATTCCTCGAGCGCCGCTGTCGGGACTGTAGGGGAACGTTGCAGAAAATTAAAATTTTTCCTACGGTTTCACCAAGATCCATCTATGAGTTCATCTAAGCAATGAGTAACGGGAGAGAGTTTGCATCTACATACCACTTGTAGATCGCGTGCGGAAGCTTGCTTGGTGATGATGGAGTCGTACTCGAGCGTGATTCAGATCACCGATGCCAAGTCTGAGCGGACAGCACCTCCGCGTTCAACACACGTGCGGACGAGCGGCGTCTCCTCCTTCTTGATCCAGCAAGGGGAAGGAGAGGTTGAGGAAGACGGCACCACCGGCAGCACGACGGCGTGGTGATGGTGGTGATGCAAGATACTCGGCGAGGCTTCGCCCGAGCTCTCGGAGGAGGAGATGTGTTGGGGAGGGAGGGCTGCGCCTTGGGAGATGTGTACAGCAGCCCCCTCCCCCCCTTTATATAGGCCCCGGTGGCGGCCCCTAGAGATCCAATCTCAAGGGGCGGCGGCAAGGGGTGGAGTGCCCCCAAGCCGGTGGGCGCCCCCCCCTAGGGTTTCAACCCTAGGCGCGGGGTGGGCCTAGAGGCGCACCAGCCCCTGTGGGCTGGTTCCCTTCCCCTATGGCCCATGGGGCCCTCCGGATGGGTGGCCCCACCGGTGGACCCGGGACCCTTCCGGTGGTCCCAGCTTTTGCCGTAACCCCAAACTTTCCCGATGGCGAAACACCACTTCCTATATATTATTCTTTACCTCCGGACCCTTCCGAACTCCTCGTGACGTCCGGGATCTCATCCGGGACTCGAACAACATTCGGTATTCACATACTAGTCTTCCTACTAACCCTAAGCGTCACCGAACCTTAAGTGTGTAGACCCTACGGGTTCGGAGACACGCAGACATGACCGAGGCGACTCTCGGGCAATAACCAACAGCGGGATCTGGATACCCATGTTGGCTCCCACATGCTCCTCGATGATTTCATCGGTTGAACCACGATGTCGAGGATTCTATCAAACCCTGTATGCAATTCCCTTTGTCAATCGATGCGTTACTTGCGAGACTCGATCGTCGGTATCCCAATACCTCGTTCGGTCTAGTTACCGACAAGTCACTTTACTCGTGCCGTAATGCATGATCCGTGACCAACACCTTGGTCACATTGAGCTCATTATGATGATGCATTACCGAGTGGGCCCAGAGATACCTCTCCGTCATGCGGAGTGACAAATCCATCTCGATCCATGTCAACCCAACAGATACTTTCGGAGATACCGTAATGCACCTTTATAGTCACCCGATTCGTTGTGACGTTTGATACACCCAAGGCACTCCTACGGTAACCGGAGTTGCACGATCTCATGGTCGAAGGAATAGATACTTGACATTGGCAAAGCTTCTAGCAAACGAACTATCGATCTTTTATGCTATGCTTATGATTGGGTCTTGTCCATCACATCATTCTCCTAATGATGTGATCCGTTATCAACAACATCCAATGTCCATAGTCGAAACCATGACCATCTATTGATCTGGGGCTAGTCAACTAGAGGCTCACTAGGGACATATTGGGGTCTAAGTGTTCACACGTGTATTATGATTTCCGGATAACACAGTTATAGCATGAACAAAAAACAATTATCATGAACATTGAAATATAATAATACTTTTATTATTGCCTCTAGGGCATATTTCCAACAGTCTCCCACTTGCACTAGAGTCACTAATCTAGTTACATTGTGATGAATCGAACACCCATAGAGTTACGGTGTTGATCATGTTTTGCACGCGAGAGAGGTTTAGTCAGCGGATCTGCGACATTCAGATCCGTGTGCACTTTGCAAATCTCTATGTCTCCATCTTGAACATTTTCACGGATGGAGTTGAAGCGACGCTTGATGTGCCTGGTCTTCTTGTGAAACCTGGGCTCCTTTGCAAGGGCAATAGCTCGGTGTTGTCACGGAAGAGTTTGATCGGCCCGACGCATTGGGTATGACTCCTAGGTCGGTGATGAACTCCTTCACCCATATTGCTTCATCGCTGCCTCCGAGGCTGCCATGTACTCCGCTTCACACGTAGATCCCGCCACGGCGCTCGCTTGCAGCTGCACCAGCTTCTCGCTCCACCATTCAACATATACACGTATCCGGTTTGTGACTTAGAGTCATCGGATCTGAGTCGAAGCTAGCGTCGGCGTAACCCTTCTGACGAGCTCCTCGTCTCCTCCATAAGCGAAAACATTTCCTTTGTCCTTTTCGGTGCTTCAGGATATTCTTGACCGCTGTCCAGTGTTCCTTGCCGGGATTACTTTGGTATCTTGCAACCAAACTTACGGCCAGGTTTACATCGGGTCTGGTACACAGCATGGCATACATAATAGATCCTATGGCTGAAGCATAGGGGATGACACTCATCTCTTCTTTATCTTTTGCCGTGGTCGGTGACTGAGCTGAGCTCAGTTTCACACCCTGTAACATAGGCAAGAACCCCTTCTTGGACTGATCCATTTTGAACCTCTTCAAAATCTTATCAAGGTATGTGCTTTGTGAAAGACCTATGAGGCGTCTCGATCTATCCCTATAGATCTTGATGCCTAATATATAAGCAGCTTCTCCAAGGTCCTTCATTGAAAAACACTTGTTCAAGTAGGCCTTAATGCTGTCCAGTAGTTTTGTATCATTTCCCATCAAGAGTATGTCATCTACATATAATAGGAGAAATGCTACTGAGCTCCCACTCACTTTCTTGTAAACGCAGGCTTCTCCATAAGTCTGCATAAACCCAAACGCTTTGATCATCTCATCAAAGCGAATGTTCCAACTCCGAGATGCTTGCACCAGCCCATAAATGGATCGCTGGAGCTTGCATACTTTGCTAACATTCGAGGATCGACAAAACCTTCCGCTGCATCATATACAGCTCTTCCTTAAGATGTCCATTAAGGAATGCCGTTTTGGCGTCCATCGCCATATCTCATAATCATAGTATCGGCAATTGCTAACATGATTCGGACGGACTTAAGCTTCGCTACGGAGAGAATGTCTCGTCGTAGTCAATCCCTTGAACTTGTCGATAACCCTTAGCGACAAGTCGAGCTTTATAGATGGTAACATTACCATCCGCGTCCGTC
Organism: Aegilops speltoides; assembly: GCA_021437245.1. Classification (NCBI taxonomy): domain Eukaryota; kingdom Viridiplantae; phylum Streptophyta; class Magnoliopsida; order Poales; family Poaceae; genus Aegilops; species Aegilops speltoides. The sequence goes on along the minus strand of CM038147.1, from coordinate 21,594,821 downwards.
TTCTTCTTAAAAATCCATTTATTTTCTATCGCTCGCCGATCATCGGGCAAGTCTGTCAAAGTCCATACTTTGTTTTCATACATGGATTCTATCTCGGTTTCATGGCCTCAAGCCATTTGTTGGAATCCGGGCCCGCCATTGCTTCTTCATAGTTCAAGGTTCATTGTTGTCTAGCAACATGATTTCCATGACAGGTTGCCGTACCACTCAGTGCGGAACGTGTCCTTGTGGACCTTCAAGTTCAGTAGTAACTTGATCCAAGTATCTTGATCATCATCAATGATTTCCTCTTGATGGGTGTGGGCATTACAGAATGGTTTCTGCGGCACCACTTTCCCGTTCGAGAGGTAGTACTTCATCGAGTTCTACTTTCCTCCCACTTACTTCTTTCGAGAGAAACTCTTTCTCTAGAAAGCATCCGTTCTTAGCAACAAATACTTTGCCTTGGACCTTAAGTAGAAGGTATACCCGACAGTTTCCTTAGGGTATCCTATGAATCGCATTTTTCCGACTTGGGTTCGAGCTTTTCAGGTTGAAGTTTCTTGACATAAGCATCGCATCCCCAAACTTTCAGAAACGACAGCTTAGGTTTCTTCCCAAACCATAATTCATATGGTGTCGTCTCAACGGATTTAGACGGTGCCCTATTTAAAGTGAATGTAGCTGTCTCTAGAGCGTATCCCCAAAATGATAGCGGTAAATCGGTAAGAGACATCATAGACCGCACCATATCCAATAGAGTGCGATTACGACGTTCGGACACACCGTTTCGCTGAGGTGTTCCAGGCGGCGTGAGTTGTGAAACGATTCCACATTTTCTTAAGTGTGTGCCAAATTCGTGACTCAAATATTCTCCTCCACGATCTGATCGTAGGAACTTTATCTTTCGGTCACGTTGATTCTCCACCTCACTCTGAAATTCCTTGAACTTTTCAAAGGTCTCAGACTTGTGTTTCATTAAGTAGACATACCCATATCTACTCAAGTCGTCAGTGAGAGTGAGAACATAACGATATCCTCCGCGAGCCTCAACGCTCATTGGACCGCACACATCGGTATGTATGATTTCCAACAAGTTGGTTGCTCGCTCCATTGTTCGGAGAACGGAGTCTTGGTCATTTGCCTAAGAGGCAAGGTTCGCATGTGTCAAACGATTCATAATCAAGAGACTCTAAAGTCCATCAGCATGGAGCTTCTTCATGCGCTTGACACCAATGTGACCAAGGCGGCGATGCCACAAGTATGTGGGACTATCGTTATCAACTTTACATCTTTTCGCATCCACACTATGAACATGTGTAATATTACGCCGAGATTCATTAAGAATAAACCATTGACCATCGGAGCATGACCATAAAACATATCTCTCATATAAATCGAACAACCATTATTCTCGGACTTAAATGAGTAGCCATCTCGTATTAAACGAGATCCGGATACAATGTTCATGCTCAAACTTGGCACTAAATAACAATTATTGAGGTTTAAAACTAATCCCGTAGGTAAATGTAGAGGCAGCGTGCGACGGCGATCACATCGACCTTGGAACCATTCCCGACGCCAAGATCGTCACCTCGTCCTTCGCCAGCCTCCGTTTATTCCGCAGCTCCTGCTGTGAGTTACAAATATGAGCAACGGCACGGTATCAAATACCGGGAGTTACTACAGTCTTGGTAAGGTACACATCAATTACATGTATATCAAATATACCTTTGGTGTTGCCGGCCTTCTTATCCGCTAAGTATTTGGGGCAGTTCCGCTTCGAAGACCCTTCCCTTGCAATAAAAGCACTCGGTCTCGGGCTTGGGTCCATTCTTTGACTTCTTCCCGACAGCAGACTTACGGGCGCGGCAACATCCTTGCCGTCCTTCTTGAAGTTCTTCTTACCCTTGCCCTTCTTGAACTTAGTGGTCTTATTGACCATCAACACTTGATGTTCCTTTCGATTTCAGCCTCTGCTGACTTTAGCATTGAGAACACTTCAGAATGGTCTTTACCATCCCCGCATGTTGTAGTTCATCACAAAGCTCTTGAAGCTTGGTGGGAGCGATCGGAGGATTCTGTCAATGACCGCCTCATCTGGGAGGTTAATGTTCAACTGGGTCATCTGAAGTGCAACCCGGACATCTTCGAGGATGTGCTCACCGACGTAACTGTTTTCCTCCATCTTACAACTGTAGAACTTGTCGAGACATCATATCTCTCGACCGGGCATGAGCTTGGAAAACTAGTTTCAGCTCTTGAACATCTCATATGCTCCGTGATGCTCAAAACGCTTTTGGAGCCCGGTTCTAAGCTGTAGAGCATACCGCCGAACGAGGGAGTAATCATCGAGCGAGTCGCGGACGTTCAAATCGTCTTGCAGCGCCGGGAGAACAGGTGGGTCACCTAATGGTGCTTCTAGGACATACTGTTTCTTGGCAGCTATGAGGATGATCCTCAGGTTCCGGACCCAGTCCGTATAGTTGCTGCCATCATCTTTCAGCTTGGTTTTCTCTAGGAACGCGTTGAAGTTCATGTTGACATTAGCGTTGGCCATTGATCTACAAGACATATTTGCAAAGTTTTAGACTAAGTTCATGATAATAAAGTTCTAATCAAAATTACGAACTCCCACTTAGATTAGACATCCCTCTAGTCATCTAAGTGTTACACGATCCGAGTCGACTAGCCCGTGTCCGATCATCACGTGAGACGGACTAGTCATCGTCGGTGAACATCTTCATGTTGATCGTATCTTCCATACGACTCGTGTTCGACCTTTCGGTCTCCGTGTTCCGAGGCCATGTCTGCACATGCTAGGCTCGTCAAGTTAACCCTAAGTGTTTTCGCTGTGTAAATCTGTCTTACACCGTTGTATGTGAGCGTAAGGATCCATCACACCCGATCATCACGTGGTGCTTAGAAGCGACGAACTGTAGCAACGGTGCACAGTTAGGGAGAACACTTCTTGAAATTTTATAAGGGATCATCTTATTTACTACCGTCGTCCTAAGTAAACAAGATGTAAAAACATAATAAACATCACATGCAATTATATATAGTTGTGACATGATATGGCCAATATCATCAAGCTCCATTGATCTCCATCTTCGGGGCTCCATGATCACCTTGTCACCGGCTTGACACCATGATCTCCATCATCATGATCTCCATCATCGTGTCTTCATGAAGTTGTCGCGCAACGACTACTTCTACTTCTATGACTAACGCGTTTAGTAATGAAGTAAAGTAGTTTACATGGCGTTCTTCAATGACACGCAGGTCATACAAAAAATAAAGACAACTCCTATGGCTCCTGCCGGTTGTCATACTCATCGACATGCAAGTCGTGAATCCTATTACAAGAACATGATCTCATACATCACAATTCAACATTCATCACAACTTCGGCCATATCACATCACATGATCAATCGCTGCAAAAACAAGTTAGGCGTCCTCTAGTTGTTGTTGCATCTTTTACGTGGCTGCGATTGGGTTCTAGCAAGAACGTTTTCTTACCTCGAATCACCACAACGTGATTTTGTCAACTTCTATTTACCCTTCATAAGGGCCCTGTTCATCGAATCCGCTGCAACTAAAGTGGGAGAGACAGACACCCGCCAGCCACCTTATGCAACTAGTGCATGTCAGTCGGTGGAACCGGTCTCACGTAAGCGTCACGTGTAAGGTTGGTCGGGCCGCTTCATCCCACAATACCGTTGAGCAAGAAAAGACTAGTAGGGGCAAGTAAGATGACAAGATCAACGCCCACAACAAATTTGTGTTCTACTCGTGCATTAGAGAACTACGCATAGACCTAGCTCATGATGCCACTGTAGGGGAACGTTGCAGAAAATTAAAATTTTTCCTACGGTTTCACCAAGATCCATCTATGAGTTCATCTAAGCAATGAGTAGCGGAGAGAGTTTGCATCTACATACCACTTGTAGATCGCGTGCGGAAGCTTGCTTGGTGATGATGGAGTCGTACTCGAGCGTGATTCAGATCACCGATGCCAAGTGCTGAGCGGACAGCACCTCCGCGTTCAACACACGCGGACGAGCGGCGTCTCCTCCTTCTTGATCCAGCAAGGGGAAGGAGAGGTTGAGGAAGACGGCACCACCGGCAGCACGACGACGGCGTGGTGATGGTGGTGATCAAGATACTCAAGCGAGGCTTCGCCGAGCTCTACGGAGGAGGAGATGTGTTGGGGAGGGGAGGGGCTGCGCCTTGGGAGATGTGTACAGCAGCCCCCCCCCCCCTTTATATAGGCCCCCAGGGGGGTGGCCGGCCCCCTAGAGATCCAATCTCAAGGGGGGGGCGGCAAGGGGTGGAGTGCCCCCAAGCCGGTGGGCGCCCCCCCCCTAGGGTTTCAACCCTAGGCGCAGGGGGTGGGCCTAGGGGGGCGCACCAGCCCCCTGTGGGCTGGTTCCCTTCCCCCTATGGCCCATGGGGCCCTCCGGGATGGGTGGCCCCACCCGGTGGACCCCCGGGACCCTTCCGGTGGTCCCGGTACTTTGCCGGTAACCCCCGAAACTTTCCCGATGGCCGAAACACCACTTCCTATATATTATTCTTTACCTCCGGACCCTTCCGGAACTCCTCGTGACGTCCGGGATCTCATCCGGGACTCCGAACAACATTCGGTATTCACATACTAGTCTTCCTACTAACCCTAGCGTCACCGAACCTTAAGTGTGTAGACCCTACGGGTTCGGAGACACGCAGACATGACCGAGGCGACTCTCGGGCAATAACCAACAGCGGATCTGGATACCCATGTTGGCTCCCACATGCTCCTCGATGATTTCATCGGTTGAACCACGATGTCGAGGATTCTATCAAACCACAGTATGCAATTCCTTTGTCAATCGATGCGTTACTTGCCCGAGACTTCGATCGTCGGTATCCCAATACCTCGTTCAGTCTCGTTACCGACAAGTCACTTTACTCGTACCGTAATGCATGATCCGTGACCAACACCTTGGTCACATTGAGCTCATTATGATGATGCATTACCGAGTGGGCCCAGAGATACCTCTCCGTCATACGGAGTGACAAATCCAGCCTCGATCCATGTCAACCCAACAGATACTTTCGGAGATACCTGTAATGCACCTTTATAGTCACCCGATTCGTTGTGACGTTTGATACACCCAAGGCACTCCTACGGTAACCGGAGTTGCACGATCTCATGGTCGAAGGAATAGATACTTGACATTGGCAAAGCTTCTAGCAAACGAACTATACGATCTTTTATGCTATGCTTATGATTGGGTCTTGTCCATCACATCATTCTCCTAATGATGTGATCCCGTTATCAACAACATCCAATGTCCATAGTCAGGAAACCATGACCATCTATTGATCACAACGGGCTAGTCAACTAGAGGCTCACTAGGGACATATTGGGGTCTAAGTGTTCACACGTGTATTATGATTTCCGGATAACACAGTTATAGCATGAACAAAAAACAATTATCATGAACATTGAAATATAATAATACTTTTATTATTGCCTCTAGGGCATATTTCCAACAGGGACCTCCCCCCCCCCCTTCTCGTCACGCCGCCGCGAAGGTGCCGCCTGTGAAGCCCGGGTGAGCTCCAGTGAAGACGGCCGTGGGGCGTCTCCCTGGGCAACATCCTCCCCTCTCTTCCCCTCGGCAGTAGAGTGCGACGGCGCCCGCTAGATCTGCGGGGCCCTTTGGCAGGGAGCGGCGGAGGTCCACTGGGGGTGGCGGGCACGGCTCTGCGGCCGTATGAAGCCCAAGCGTGAGGTGGGGATGAGGCGGTGTTGGGCGGAGCCAACGTGCGTGATCTGGGCGTCGTGCGCGTGCGGGCTTCCATCATGGTCGTCCTTGCAGTGGGTGGTGCAGCACCCGCTGCTCGTGACGAATGTGGTGGTGGTGGATGGGACTCCTGGCAGTGGCGTCGATCCAAGCTCGGATCCGCTCCATTGCCCAACCATGCATGTTTGTGGGGGATGCATGAAGGACTGGGCTTTCCAACTTTCCGACCATCGTTGAGGTCTTGACTCGTCATCTGAAGGGCCTCGGGGTCAACCTTGCCTCCCGTCTGGTGGCGATGCGCCGCCAGGGAGCTCGCCTTCTGCCCAGGAATGACAAGGCGGGGCGGTGGCACCCAGATCTAGCCAGCCCGGGGTGGGCATGGACCTGGCGGCATCCATCAGTGGGGAAGGATGTGCCTTCCTACCCATTCCATTGGTCATCGTTGTTAAAGCATGAGCGAGGATGGAGTTGGGGCCATGGATACCGAGGCGACGTCCTAGGTGGTGGGAGCGGCAGTACCCGGGGGCGGGGCACACAACTCGGATGGTGACTGGTTGCTTGGGTCATGTGGGCGGCGTGGCGGCCGGTGTGCGATGGTCGGGGATGGTGCGACGGCCGTCATTGTGGCCTGATGTATTCCGTCTCGGAGGCGAAGAGGGCTTGCCGGCATGAAAATCCTCTCTAGCTTGGCCAGGCTGAAAATGGCAGCGCCTATGTGCGTCGTCTCCTTCTTGAAGGTGTCGTTGCGATTTCTCTTCATCCGCCTTGTTGTTCCGGGGGAAACCTTGATCATTTGATCAGACGGTGGCAGCACTCCAGTGTCGTGTGCTTCCTGAAGGCACCTCTTTGGAGCATGCCGTTCGTCGTGCATGGCTTCGTCTCTTCATTGTGATGGAGGGCTCCAGAGACATCCAGCGGTTTCCTGTAGTTTGCTTGGAGTGTTTTGGGGTTGTGAAGCTTTCGCTATCGCCCTTGTATCTTGCTTGGGTGTGTGTGTGTGGTATGTCGAGTTGTTAGTGTTGTTGTGGTGTGTGTTTGTATCGGTTGGTTCAGTGATGGTTGCTTTATATATAAAGTTGGGGAAACCTTTTTGGTACAAAGGACGTAGGAGAAACTGCAAGGTGCTCGCACTTACCTCATAGGAGTAAAAGGATGTATTTATTTAAGGGTACATTTGACTATATAAATAAGTAATATTACTACTACATAAACAAAAAAGTATTGTTGACAGATTAGTGGCCTATCTTTCAAAATAGAGGGGGTTTGTTCATATGGTTTCTGCCAATTACCTTGTTACAAATCAAAATTAGTACACATTTTTGCCAACTAACCTGTGATATACAAATCTGCATGGTTATTTATTCTCGCAAAATGGAATTATTTTTTCATGTAATTAATACTAATAATTAAGATTCGATTTCCTAGTACAACAACGCAAAAATTAACATGCTTCTGCCAACTAACTTGTGACAAATCAGAATGTACTTACACAAGTTAGTTGGCACAACGATGTTACCGGTTGCAGGCACAAATTCGTGCTCACCACTGGTATGTAAATTACATATCAGAGGCAGGCAGAGTTTTCCGCTTGTCACTTGTATCTTGCTAGATTACCATTGGCAGACGCTAGGTTGCGTCCGCCACTAATGTGATCCCGTCTATAAGCAGTTTCCAACAGTGATATAATATAAGACCATGTACTCTTCAATCTTTTGACTTTTTTTAGACCCCTCCTCCGCTTTCGCATATTCTTCATGGTAAACTCTCCAGGGACGGAACCAGGTTTTGGACATCGACAGGGTGAAGATCACATTGGAAGATCACACAAAGAAAGTCACGGTGTATGTAGCATTCTCGTATTATAAACATAAGTCACTGTAAATTCTAGTCGTCCGTACGGCCAGTATACTATGGTAGAAATGAACATAATTACATGTCTATTAATTCTATTTAAAATAGATTGTGTACTTAACTACCAAAAATATCAAAGGCCGATTAGTTGTTCGGAACTAAACTTGGTTTTCGTCTCTTCTTCATGTCTACACAAACATGAGTTTGCAATCGAATAATTTCAATTACAAAATTGGTGTTTAATGATTGTAGCTACTACTTTGATAATTTCTTGCATGACACAACTAAGCATAACTAGGAAAATAAGGGAATCCATACCTTCATTGCATGGTTGTAGGTGCCGCTCATGCTGCGCCCTTGCAGTTCGAGTCGTCAATTGTTGGGTTGGATTAATCCACTTTGTATCTTGATCTTGAATCTTTGTTAGCTTCAAATTTCAATCTCAAGATTTGGCTGGTTCTACGGGAGGAGGCGCGCACGCGAGAAGAAAGAGGGAGGAGACCACAAAAACAATCGACTTCCGATAGATCAATCACCGCAAAACGAGGGTAACAGTTAACATTCTATTTCCTACCGCAACAATGCAAACAAAAAACATGTTTGAGCCAACAACCATGTCAGAAATCAAAATTGGAACCACTCAAATAAAAAATCAATACAGGAAGGTCGTAAAGATAACATTTATTACAATGATTTATATATTACCTTATTTATACCTTCATGATTTGATACCACTCTAATTTACTTATTTGTGAAAGTAAAAATTCCATATTTACCATACATAAGCATTAACAACATTTTTTTTTGTATAATTTGGATTGATTATTGCATGTGTCACTTGGTATCATTAACAACATCTTAGCTCAATCAAAAAAATAAATAAATAAATAAAATCTTACATCGTGGCAGGTAATAGTAATGTCTTGGGACGCTCCATTTCATATACTTCCTCCGTTCCTAAATATTTTTTATTTTAAAGATTTCAAATGGACTATCACATACGAATGTATATAGACATATTTTAGAGTGTAAATTCACTCATTTTGCTCCGTATGTAGTCACTTGATGAAATCTCTAGAAAGACAAGTATTTAGGAACGGAGGGAGTAGAAGAATAAAAAACCAACTTTGCTTTTTTATCAAAAATAGTGTGAGAGATATTGTAGGACACATCGGGACCACAGGTATTCTTCTCGTGGGAGAGATTATGGAAGGACACACTAGGCCCACCAGTTGAATTAAGGAGGCCGGAGAGATTATGGGAGGGTGCAGGCACACGCGGGTGCGTGCCTTTGCACCTGACTGACAACGTCCAGCGTGTGAAGCCACACTGCGAAGGAGTCTTCTGTCACGTAGCACCGCCGGACTTTGTCATTGTTCGTAACGAGTACCAAACACTAGTTTTGTGAGTCCTTGACAATTCTAATAGGTTCTGTTGGCATTTGTAGATGCCTGTTTACATGTACTCCCTCCGTTCGGAAATACTTATCGTAGAAATGTATGTATCTAAGCCTATTTTAGTTCTATATACATTTATTTTTATCCATTTCTTCAACAAATATTTTTCTGGACGGAGGGAGTATGTCATGTGGCCACGTACGTACGTGGTGCGCTGTCACTGTGCGTATGTACCAGAATCTGACCCACCTCACATAATTGTTGGACGTACGATAGCTATCGCTCGCGAACGATACACCATCATTCACTCTGCATGTGCACGTACGCTAGGGTAGCTATCCTGTCCTATGCACGTACGCACAAGTCTATTTTTGTTAATTTCTTTTTCATGTCAGAGTTGATACATCCATTTATTAGGCCTACATAATCATTAAAAACATGTTCGGGGAATTAATGGCCTGCTCAAAGGACATTCAGTTTTGCAGAATTATGTACTATCTCCAGGACGCAATTGTTCGGTCATCTCATCAATGTCAGATTTTTCCGGACTGCAAATCGCCCGCCCCCTTTATTGTTTCCACCCGAAGTGGTTACTTGTTGGACATTAATTCAAACCTGCACATATGAAAAGATAAAAAAAAAATATCTCAAACCTGCAAACCTACATGCTCCTCCTTTCTGCTAGTAGCATGCTACCTTCATCCGGCTTTATTGGCCCCTTAATATTTAAAGCCAGACTTTGATCATTCATAGACTACTAAAATATAAATTATATGCTATAAAACAATATATTGTTGGATTTGTATTTGAAAGAACTTTCCGATAATATAATTTTTGGGACATATAGCTTACATTTTGTTCGTTAAATTTTTAGATCAAAATTTAACCCAAAATAAAAAAAGGCCTAATAAACTTGGACAAATGGAGTAGCATGCATGCCGTCCTTCCCGTCCATTATAAAAAAGGTTAGTATACCAACCGGCATAGTGCGGCTGATGCGCCATAGCGCTGGATATGTAGGCTAATGGTCTACTAGTATGCAATAATTATTCCCTAGCCTACAAAAGAAAAATTAGTTAACATAGTGCACTCCACAAAATTTTTGTTTATGTGGCATGTAGTTAATAAAGAGAGAGGTGTTAAGAGTAACATAATATGTTACTGTAACTTATCGGTTCCTGAGAAAGGATGGGTGTACAAGCTAATAAATGAATCCATCTATAAACTACTACTAGTATGTTCCTTTGCACTACGAAGGTAGTAATTAACTTAGACTAGTGCCATATGCATGACACTAGTATAAGTTACTCCCCACTATGACCAGCCTAATAGAGCTTAATCTCTCCGACCAATATTTACATGATGAGCGGTGGAATAACTTTTGTAGTTTGTAAAAGTATTTAATTAGTCCTCCCTCCGTTCGAAAATATAAGTCTTTCTGTAGATTCCAACAGAGACTACATACGGGTGTATATATACATAGTTTAGAGTGTAGATTCACTCATTTTGCTCCGTATGTAGTCCATTTTGAAATCTCTTAAAAGACTTATATTTAGGAACGGAACGATTACGCTCGTTTTTTTCTTAAAAAGTTATGTTTTTCAATGCACTAATTACAATGCACGCATGCACGGGCATGGCCACTAAATAACTAAAACTTCTCCATGCGTTGGTAAGTACTGAAAAAGTTAAGACTACTGAAACGAAAAATATATATGAGATGAGCCTGTAAGCCGGAAAGGAGGGAGCACAATTAAGCGCTGATTTATCATTTAGTTAGCTAGCCAGAAGATTTAGTACCCACTTGCAATCCTCAACCGTTTCTGTACGGTGCAATGTGTTCTGGTGTGTTATGAGCTGGGCGTGGCGGCCTTTAAATAGTGGTTTTTGGTGAGGCCAAGTGTCCGGGTGCGTCAATCCGCCAACGTACGATTTGGTTCCTCGAGTAGCGAGCTTGTTTAACGGCGGTAGATGAATGAACGGGCATTGAACGGGCGCAGTAGATATTCGTCTCATCCGTCTAGTAAACGTCTCTCCGACATTAAACAGACGCGAACACCCTGGACACGGCGCAGGCGGTGTCCTCGGCCGGTGAGCCGCTTCAACACCAGCGCCAGTGAGAAGTCACGTCCGCTCTGCTGGGCCGGCGTCAATCCAAAGCGGCCACTCTAGAGCGGCATGAATACCCGTAGGTGGCGTCGGGCAGGAAAGCACAGGGACGAGGAAGAGGGTTTTGGGTGGGTTAGGTTTGTCGGAAGCGAGCGTGGCAGTGGTTCAGACGTCCGCAAAGGCCCCCGTTTTGATTACAGTTTGCGGGACGTCCGGGAGGGGCTCACCTCACCTCTAGCCTTCAATTATATGCCTAGGCGATATTTGCACGTGACGTGACGAGAGAGAAGCCGGATGTGCCCTGCTCCCGCACGTCCTTAAATACTTGCCAACTCCTCTGTGGATCCTCCATCTCCCAACGCACTGATCAGACTCTCGCCCCGTTTCCTTTGTTCTTCGCTGCACCACATTGCACTAGGTTGCTCGCTCAATACATAGTTACATACTACACTACTATCCCTCTTCTCTACTCTATGCAATTTATTTATGGTCGTACGTTAGTTCAGTTATCGAGTAGAATAGGAGTAGAAGGTAGGGGTTAATTTAGTTAAATCCTTGACTATAAGCTGATGAAAGAACCCGGCTTTAACATTCCTCCTCTCTTTAATATTGCGTGCATGCAGGAAGGCGACTATGGCAAGCAGCAGCAGCATCCCAGCCACCACCTTGGGCGAGATCCGTGTTGCTCAGCGTGCGGACGGGCCGGCGGCGGTGCTGGCCATCGGCACGGCGAACCCGCCCCACTGCGTGCCCCAGGGAGACTACCCCGACTACTACTTCCGCGTCACCAAGAGCGACCACCTCACAGACCTCAAGCCCACCTTCGCCAAGCTATGCGGGATGACGGGCATCGGCAGGCGTTTCTTCCACCACACCGACGAACTGCTCGCCACGCACCCGGACTTGTCCCTCGACGCCCGGCTGGACGTCGTGGCTACCGCCGCCCCGGAGCTCGCCGCGTCGGCTGCGGCGAACGCCATCGCCGAGTGGGGCCGTCCGGCGGGCGACATCACCCATCTCGTCGTCAGCACCAACGCGGGATCGCACGCCCCGGGCACCGATGTCCGCTTGGTCTCCCTCCTCGGCCTCCGCCATGATGTCCTGCGCACCGTGCTCCAGCTCAACGGCTGCGCTTCCGGGTGCGCCGCCCTGCGCCTAGCCAAGGACCTCGCCGAGAACAACCGCGGTGCGCGCGTCCTCGTGGCCTGCGTCGAGCTCACCGTCACCGCCTTCCGCGCGCCCCACGAGGCGGACACCTTCGACACCCTCATCCCCCAGGGGCTGTTCGGTGACGGCGCAGGCGCCGTCATCGTCGGTGCCGACCCCGACGTCCACGAGCGTCCGCTGTTTGAGATGGTGTCGGCCTCGCAGTACGTGATACCAGACACCGAGCACATGCTCACCATGCAGCTTGGTAGCGGTGGCATCGGCGGGACCATCGCCACCGGACTGCCAAGACTGGCAGCGGGCATCGTTGAGCGGTGCCTGCTGGATGCGTTCCGCAACCACCTCGCCATCAGCGGAGGCGTCGTCGAGTGGAACGACCTCTTCTGGGCAGTGCATCCGGGCAGCAGTGCGATGCTGGACCACATCGTCAGGGCGCTCCGGCTGGCCCCGGGGAAGCTGGCGGCGAGCAGAACCGTGGTGAGAGAGTATGGTAACATGCTTGGCGCCACGGTGATCTTCGTGCTCGATGAGGTCAGGCGCCAAAGAGAAGATCCTGAAGGAGAGGGAGCTGGCCATGATGAAGACTGGGGGTGATGATGGGATTTGGACCGGGGTTCACTGTGGAGACGATGCTGCTGCACGCTGCCACCTAGGTAATTAGAAAGAAGGAATGAAAACACATGGCATATATATTCAATAAGTGCATGCAATGCAACCTTTAATATTTCCATATCCACATATAACGTATATATACGTACGTGTAAGAGATGTGAACATGTGGTGTGAGAGTGGTTAAGTCCTGTAAGAGTGATCTACAGTATATGGTTATAAATAAAATTTTAGCTACTTGCAAGTTGCTTCAGTTGTAAATTTGGATCGGTCAATTTCTTGGCCGTTCATTTTTGCTCTCGAATTCGTGCTATGTTTTTTTTTCTGGACTGTCATGGGCTTGCTTTTTGTACTGCACCCATATTTTGCTCAGTCGAATTTGCTTTTGGGCCGAAGCCCATTAATTGTGAGATCAAGCCCTCCTCTCTCTTCCTTTATTTCTTATGCCTTTTGTGATTTATGTGTCTCGTTTTTCATTTTTTTTTGAGGGATTGTTTTTCATTTTCTTTGTTAGTTGGTTTTTATTTTTACTTTGTGGATATTTTTGCAATCTTACTATGAAATATGTGCGATAATTACATTTACAAAAAGTGCAAAATTAGAGAAAAGTTGTGTGCAAATTTGTAAAAAAAATCGTTATTTTTCTTCTTTAAAGGGTAATACAATTGTTACTAATTCATTGTTGTTTGTTTCAAAAAATAGTTATTATTTCATTTTATTTATTATTCGGGGTAAAACCAATGCCTAATTCATTCTTTCTTAGGAATTATTTTTGCCAAAAATTTACTATTATATGTTTCCTCTTGCATATTTTGCAAGAGCACATTTGTTGTGAATATTGTGTGCAAACTTTTGTGTTCTTTGTTTTATTTTTTAATTTATTTCTTCCTAGTGGGTAATACCAATGCCAATAATTTTTTTCTTTCTTCAAAAACTTCATTATTTTAATTTTGTTTAAGTTTTATTTCATTTTCTTTGTTAATTAACGGGAATACCAATGCCACTAGTTCATTCCTTCTTAGGAACATTGCTTTTTGAAATTTCACTATTATTTGCTTATTCTTGCATAGTATAAAAAATCGTAATTTTTGGGCAAACCATGTGAAAATTTTGTCAACAGTTTTTCTTTTTTTCTTCTTAAGGGTAATAATACCGATGCCACTAATTGGTTTTTTCCAAAGAAAGCATATTTTTTTATTTCCATTGTTTAAGGGCAATACCAATGCCAGTAATTCATTCATTCTTTGGAAACTTATTTATGCAAAAATTGCCCAATTATATGCTCATTCTTTCACGTTATGAAAAAAGTTCAATTTCTACATAAATTGTGTGTAAATTTTTTCATTAGTTTCTTTCTTCATAAAGGGTAATTCCTTTGCTAGTAATTAAGTTGTTCATACAAAACTTCATTATTTTGATTTGGAGAAGTAGAGACGCCATGGATCAAATACCAATGCCACTAATTGATTCTTGTTTTATAGAACTTTGTTTAAAAAATCACCATTATAAGTTTATTCTTGCATATTATAACAAAGCACAATTCCTGTGTAAATTGTGTGCAAATTTTGTCATTTTTTTTACTTTTTATTTCATTTTATTTCTTCTTTAAGGGTAATACCAATACCACTAATTTGGTCTTCCTTATGAAACTTAACTATTTTATTGTGTGTGAAGTATCATGGTTTCTTAACAACATTTCCTTAA